>JAGDQP010057882.1:0-12657 GCA_022664845.1 Lepisma saccharinum
CCTGAAATAATGGTGAAAAACTTTGGGAGGTGATACAGTTCCTCAAAGTCATGGTGACTTCGTCACAAATTAAGTCATAACTCGACACATAATGACATATGCCGTGTCGACTTAGCAAATTACACTCGAAGTAGTACCCGATATATCTATTTCGCAATGTTTTTGATAAATAGAGTGTCACATAGACAGGTTTCGCAACGTAAATATTTCATTGTCAAGGAAATAAATAGTTTAATAGGTCAAGTGTAGAAATCCCCTCTAAATTGTATTTGCCAATCATAACTATTCAAAAGATCTTTACATATTTCTTAAACGAATCTTCCATAATTGACAACTCGCCAGATTCAGATCTCCATTATAATTTCGACACTGGTGGGTGCCTATGAGCCTGCTATTTGCTCTGAGGGGATGATGAAAAGGATTATTAATAGGAATTTAAAAGTCCAAATTAAGCCAAAGATCTCCATCTAACAAATTGTTTTGTCGGACTTAATAAAGTATGTTTTTATTAAATTAGCCCCGTGCAATGGTAGTGACATTTTTAATTAAGTTTATCCATTTGGTAATTAAGTTTTACTTTACATACACCATTAATAGGGATAACATTAGAGCAAAAGGTTTTTTCCGATGTATTCTATAGGTGATTCGACGTCGTAGTATATATAAGGTAAACGCATCAGTAATGGAGAGTGTACCAACCAGTAATGGACACTTGAAGAGTAAAGTTGAAAAATACGACGTTCCTATGGGCGGTAATCATTTTACCTACATGGGAAAATTTAATATAGTAAGTTCTGATGCCACTGAATATTATTAGCTCATCATTGGTTTCATCTGATATTACTGACATGATGTTGAAGTTACGTTCATGGTAGCACCTTCTCTTGCATGCATTCTGTTAAGCAAGTGATTAAGATAAAAGCTTTCGTTTTTTATTCATGAAATTAATATAATGATTACTTTAGTTGTTCTGCACTATTATCCATTACGAAATGTCTTGGTATCGAGTATTTAAATGACCAAACCAATTATACCTTAGATCTGTTATGCAAAGCAGGAGTGTCCATTACCGGTACGGAAAAATCAGTTTTTGTCCAGTTATGGACTCGCACTATTCATTATTGAGTTGAAATCAAAATCCTTGATTGATTGAGTTGTTATTAACGTCCTAAGCGAGCTGGTGAGCTTTTAAGGACGAGACTTACAGTTTTGGTAAAGTGGGCTCCGAACCACTCCGTTCAATAGCTCTCAGAGGAAATTGAATTGATGAACACACGCGCAGAAAATGAGCGTGCTAAACTCTCCGCAGCTCCTATAGGGCGAAATCATAATTCTGTTAGTTGTTTTATTTCAACTTGGGGAAGATTATTTTACTCTTCATGATCATAAGTTTGCCAGAAAAGTTTTTGGTACCTTTTTTTTTTTTAATGATAGACACTGGGATACCCATTAATGAAATAATTTGTTTTAATATTGGACACTATTCATGGCAAGTTAGAATTTGCATTTTATGGCCAAGCTCAGCCACAAGGAATCTATGGCTCAGGCCGGGATAGGGTAGGGGAAAGGAAGCGGGAAGGATTCGAAGAGATCTAACTTCAAGGTGCCATTAGGACATTTGCCTGTTATTACTGAAGGGGAAAACGTTAAAATCTCAATAAGGATGCTCGATAGCTGGTTTTGAACCTAGGACCTTCGGAATGAGCACTAAGTGGAATTCCATGAAACAATCAGATAATCGAGGAACAGTATTAAACATATAATCGTGCTTACTACTTATATTCGAAATATCAGTAATAATTATTTAAATTATTTTGAGTTACAGAATATCCATTACTGGTTGTCCATTACTGGAATATTCAGATTTTTCCGTGTCCATCACTGGTACAAAAACAATGTCAGACAAAAAACGTGATTTCCTCTCAAATAGTGTATGTTGATAAAAGTAATTTGTAGAAATCACTAGAAGAAAGCATGGAGATCGTGTAACATTCTCATTTGATTTAAACTATATTTGAGTTAAAAATTATAACGCTGAAAAGTGTCCTTAAAGTGTCCATTACTGGTGCGTTTCCCTTAGTACTAAAACAGAAAAGTGTTGCAACAATGTTATTTTGTGCTTTTGCCGAACCAAGCAGTGATGTAACGTTTTTGTACTATTGATTTTCATGCCAGCGTATCGTTGAAAAACGTTTTCTCCCAATATGTCATCGACGTTTATATGAATTATTGAATATAGTATACTAATAAAAAACAATGCTGCAAAGAAATTATGCAAGATCTGAGTTTGTACTCGAGAAGCCTTAGGTTCCAGTCCTCCAAGTTCTTTTTTTTTAAAAAAAAAGAAATAAAAAATTACAAAGTTCATGTTTTAACTATTGATAAGATTTATCTTGGAGAAGAGAGTTGGTGGGATACAAGATGAAAACATTTGACAATATAAAATGTATGTGTATTTCAATTGCACATTTTATGTAATTTTGAGCAATTAATATCAAGATTTAAAGTTTCTATTTAGTTTTCCGTTCCCTGTCTTCAATTTTCAGCTTTCATTATATTTCGTCGTTTGCGAGTCTCTCTCTTTCTCTCTCTCTCTCTCTCTCTCTCTCTCTCTCTCTGTGCGTGTGTGTTTGTGTGTGTGTGATAACAGAAGAGAGGAGAATGTGTGTCAGTGTGTGTTCATAAATCAATAGAAATTTCTTTGTCATTCTCCCTCTCTCTCTTTCTTCTATCCCTTTTCTCTACCTCTTTTCTTTTCTTTCTCTATTCTCTCTTTGCCTCTGCTTTCTTCTTTTTCTCTCCTCTGTTCTCTTTCTGTGTCTCTGATTTTCTCTCTCTCTGTACTTCCAATTGTTTTTCTCAGTTTCTCTGTCATAGACCTAGAATTAGGGCTGTCAAAAATATCGAGGTACCGAAATCGGTATCGGTGTTTTCGCATACCGAAAATACGGTATCACCCATACCTAAATAGCGATATGCCGAAATATCGAAAATACCGAAATACCAAAATATCGAAATACCGAACAGTATCAATATACTGAACAATATCGGAATATTCAAATATCGAATAATTCTGAAATTCTTTAAAAAATGAATACTATTAACTTATATAGAGGAAGTAACATGGCAGAGCTGAAAGCAAATCAGTTTTGGTGACCCGGCCTGACCCAGACATAGGTGTGATCCTGTCTAAAACTTGACTCCATTCACCCGGTCTGAGAACTTAATGAGCTGCAGGTCGGGGTACTTTTCGTGCTCCGGTCCCGGTCACCCCTCAAACGAAAGGAAATAATCAAATGCTCTACTTTTTCCTCCGGATGACGAGAATTAAATCGGGTCCCCGGTTCAAAATATAGACCCGGTTCAAAACTTGACGTACTGTACTATAAGCACTATCATTCTAGTGTTGATTAGAGGGCCAAAATATGACGTCAAACAACTCACTGAACACTTAAGGCCGATTGCAAAGACGGAATTTAGTCTAAGGTAGGCTTAGGCTTAAGCAATTATTTGGAATGCACCAGTTTAGTCTAAAACCATTACGTCTACGTCTTTACAATCAGGCGTTAGGGTTAATTTATAAGTATTAAATTTGAATTTATATTATCTTCTCTAGGTAACTTTGGCTTAGACCAGTTGAATGATGGATTGATCACATGAAGAAAGTAGTAGGAAATGAAACATTCCCGATGAAACCCAGCACATGGTATTTGTCCACAACAAAACCCACATGGCAAGAGCCGAAGTCGAATCGGGGACCCCATGTACCAGGAGTCAGCGCTCTACCTTTGAGTCACCGCGGCCCCTTATAAATATTAGCAGTGAGATAGATTCAGTCGTGTGTTTCAGTCCTTGCGGTGCCAGGACACTATTTCTCAAAGCGTCAGATATCTGGGGCATGGAAATGGACACATCATCATAGTTTTTCTAATTCGTACGTATTTGTTGTTGTTGTTTTTTCGGCTACCAAACGATGTCTTATTTTTGTTTCTTTTACTCCCCATTTTCAACTGTTGTGAGGGTGAGAGGGAAAGCTGGATCAAAGAAAGAGAAAATAAACTGCTGAGTTATACGTGGATTGCAAGAGTAGTACTTCTGAAACCAGTCATATAATATACACTAACTA
Organism: Lepisma saccharinum; assembly: GCA_022664845.1. Taxonomy (NCBI): domain Eukaryota; kingdom Metazoa; phylum Arthropoda; class Insecta; order Zygentoma; family Lepismatidae; genus Lepisma; species Lepisma saccharinum. Next base: position 4,127 of record JAGDQP010057882.1, read on the forward strand.
CAAAAGGAAAACAAATAATCGACAGCTCCTTCTTGTCTTTTCAAACCCTCTCCATCACCAATCGTGGCTACCCTTTGCCCTGTGACGTGCTTATCAGGCACTACGCAATAAACATTTCGTTGTTAGAAGTAAATAACAAAAGCATGTCCTCCCCCTCCCCTTTTAAGTATGCAGGGATGTAAAAAATTACGAAACTCCTTTCCAAGATTAATTTAATTTTGAGAAATAAAGCATGTATTTTAGGAAAAAAAATATATCAACTAACTTTGGACAAGTAAACAATAACAATCAAATACACAACTATCTCTACAAAAGATATTTTTCTATATCTCTACTGAGATACATTGAATTTGACTTTATTTATGGCCTTTCTCCTTTTCGTCTCAGGCCGGGATGAGGTAGACAGAGGCTGGGGAAGGTATTGGCCAGGGTTTTTCATAATTTACCATCCCGGCATCGCAGTTTCAGATGCATCATAACAACGAATTGAATTTTATTTATGGCCTTTATGCATCTAAAGCTCAAGCCGGGATAGGGGAGGGGAAAGGATTCGGGAAGGTATCGGCCAGGACCTATGTTGAAGGTGTCAACCCTGTATTTTGCCTGGTGTGACTGAAAAAAAAATGAAAAACCACAGGCAGAATAGTTGGCCACTGGGATCGAACCCACGACCTCCCGAATGCTTCGCCAACATTCTACCACTGAGCTACGGCGGCTTGGTACCATAATAACGAAGTCTGAATACTGGGTCTTTGAATCTGCGACCGAAATCGCACGAATCCATTGGACCGAATATCCGAAACCCCGAAGATCCGGATTTCGTATCGGAGGTTCTGATCTTCGGATTCGGGTTTCAGGTATCCGGATCCGACTTTCGGATCTTCGGATCTGGAACTGCGTATTCGGTTATCAGCCCGTAAAATTCATTTTACCGCCTTTCTCCCGGAGTCATATTTGATTTGTTATTCCCTGTTGTTATCTATTTTCCATTTTTGATATTTCAATATCTTTCGTTGCCATTCAGTACTTCCAAACATGTATATAAAAGTTAATTTCGGAGGGGGTCAATGACTTTGGAGGGTCCAAAAGTACACTAAATATAGATAATTACGCCTAAAATTATGCTATTTTTTGTATATTAAAAGGAATTTAGTGGTGGGGGTCCAGACCCACCTATAAATACATACTTCCATGAGTACTTCAATATCGCTCAATATTATTGTTTCTCGGGATTTTGATATTGTTTTGTATTTCAATATTATTCGGTATTTCGTGATATCGATATCGTTCGGTATTTCCATAGTTGTCGGTATCCAAAACAGACCGAAGGTCGGTATGAAAATCTTAGTACCGAACACCCCTACCTAGAACATTCACGGTATTGCATTACTTTCGAAATGGCATGATGATTAGTAATGACAGATGTTTGAACGAATATTTTTCTTTTATTTCTGTAAATTCTGTATCTTACAACATAAAATAAATGGTATTTACACATGAATATCTCATAGTCTCTCAGATGAATTTCAAAGAATATCCCATTTTATGAAGATGATGTACATTTTCATGATCTTTCTTTTTTCTTTTCTCCTCCAGTTTTTGTCCCCTGTTTCTGCAACAGATGCTTACCTACAGAATTTGTTACTTTCAATGAACAGGTGACACATTTCACCATGTGTTACTAAATTTAACGCAATGAATATCGGCTTTAATGTTGAGGCACTAGATAAATTTCAATGATGCTAGCGACTGCTCTGCAAGTTTTTCCAAATCTCTCATTTTTTTTTATCCTGAAGAATATGTATCTACAGTAATCATTTGATTTGTTTGCGTGGGCTATTGCACGATTTTCGGCAGGACAGAAGTAAAATAATTTAAAAAACATTTGAAAACATACTTTTCTTAAACAATTCGTACTAAAACGGAGCAAATAGTTTTGTTTATGCATGGCTAAAAAGAAAAGCATGAGGCAGCGCTGTCATATACAGTCACTTCATAAATTCTTCAATTGGCGCATCTCATCCTTTTCTTTTTAGTCATGCATAAACAAAATTATTTTGGACTTTTTGGTACAAATTGTTTAAGAAAAGTGTGCTTTTTAAAAGTTTTTTATTATTTTTTTTCGAGTCATTTCAGTGTTCGTATATTTTTCTCAAGCTGATCTTGTCACCCAAATCCCAAAGTGTTCTGCAACCAGTCAAACGCAACATCTCTGCGGGCTAGTATTTATTTTAGGATAAAGAAGTCCATATTAAAAATATGCTTTTAAAATATATAAACGTATAGAAATATATAAAAGTAACAATTTAATATTGTAGTGTTACCCGACTTACTTCGCTGTGCAAAATTTCATCATTATACGGCATCCAGAAATGAGTTAAATAAACGTTGCAAGACTTGAGGACACGATGAACCATTGTGAATTAAAGAAATGTAAGTAAAAAATAATAGAAACTCAATATAATACATCTCAAATCCTTCTGTCGCAAACTGTCTATAGATCATAGTCATCGATTCACTTGTTTCATGGTTTTGGATAAGTTTTAAGGCCAAATGTTGCCATGGCTTCCCAGGTGATAATGGCGAACAGGTTTCAACATTGGAAAAGTGAACGCCATTGTCTACTAGTTAATATTTAGTGGACAGAAGTACCATAAGTATATTATATACTCCTAATTGATTTCTTTGAGCTGTATAATGAGTTCATTTGGCAATTACGTACCTCTCTCCAATAGATTGATTTGATTTTTAATATGGCTTAGGCCGGATAGAATAGGGGAAAGGATGCATTAAGGAGTCGGCCAGGGCCTAATTTGAAAGTACATTCCCAACATTTATCTGGTGTCACTGAGAAAAAGCTCTGGAAATTTTTCAGTTAAGATTGCAGACCGCTGGTATCGAAACCAGGACCTCCTGAATGCAAAGCCAAGGCTCTACCAACTAAGTTACAGCAGCTCGGCACGTACCTCCTATGTTTATATATCATAGAGAGAAGGAAACTAGAGATCGTAAACGGAATTACTCAAGAGACGCATCGTGATGCTAGGTCAACATTAAAATTACGAGCGAAACCTGGACTCCTCACGTCGAAAGTATTAATCTACTCGGCTAAGTAGGCAATACTTAATTTCCCTTATGTCTTGCTGAAGGTTTGCGTACTTTTTACTTTTCAAAAGCAATTTTCTTGCAGTTTTGTTAAAATAATTTTTATATTCCAATATGAGTTGTTAAATTATTTCTATGTTCAAAATAGTTTTCATAAAGATCTTAAGTTTAATATTAGCACTGAATTCATTAGTTTATTGGTATACCTGTTGCACATATTCCAAATTGCTTCGAATACAGGTTCGCAGGGATGGTTTAGCCCGATAGTAGCGGCTCGTAGTGCACCACTTGGCGAGAAGTCTACCAGATACAGACCATGATCTTGTGTGAGTTTCAGACGTGCTCTTGTGGTGTGAAGCCCAGGCTCCCGCAGTGACAACCATGTCTGGCACGTTTAGGTGTCTCATATAAGACACAATTTTCGTCATTGGTGATCACTCGATCGAATATGATCGTGTTGTGGTGCTGAGAAAGCAACAAAAACAGTGCCACCCGTTAGTCCTTGTTGGCTTTCTACAGTGTGCGGGGTATCCACTTTCTCAACTTGTACGCCTTCCCTTTGCAGTGCAGGTAAAGTCTGTTTCATCAGAAATGTAGAAGCGTTCGGCAAGCCCACCACACGTTTGACTGCTGTCCTGCTCTATGGCCGACTTCATAACCTCGTCATCCACGGCCTGTGAATACCCACTGCGGGTTTCATCACACAGAGACAAATCTCCCGACCTGAATTTCTGGAGCAAGTGCCTGGCAGTGCATTCATTCACAGCATTAACCCTAAAAGCTTGAGGTATTCGGCGACTTGATTCGGCTGCGGACAAACCTACCTTAAAATCATAAAACAGACAATCCCGAACAAGCTGTTTCTCCACTACTACAGCTATGACTGCTGTGAGTGTGCAACGCTCCTTCCCTCCTCACGGTTAATGTTTCCACTCCCATCGCATTTCCAGCTCCTGAAGACTTATTTCCGTCTCAGTAATCACGTCTTCCCATGAGACGTTAAAAACGGCGAGAACGTTTTTGGTTACGTTGTATATCAGTATTCCTTCGTTTCGAAAGAACTCCTCGCCCCTCATGTTCACCCGCAGTTTGGAGTTTTCGCCCCTAGATAGCTGTAGAAATAGATGCATTGTGTATAACTTTGATTGCGGTTTGTTAAGTTGTCCCTGCTTACGTCATTGCTTGTCGAGAAATTACGTCCTTTGTGACGATGCCACGGGAACTTCGAACACTTCTAGCTGCAAAATTACGTACTTTTTTTCCTGTTTGATGTGACTAATCACCTCCCAAAGTCTGTCGTATCATTTCAGGGACACATTGCATAAAACCTTTATAAAATGCTGCTTTTACTCGCTATGTCTCACCCAATATTCCTTTCTGGGCTAATTCTGGAAAAGTTTTGCTGGTCAGTTTCCAGTTAACCTTTCTGTAATTGCTGTAATTATGTTAAAACGAGTATTGTACATTTGAATATTTCAATAGAAATGCTAATATATACATGTAAAAATGTACTGTTCATTTGTACCTCTTGATCTCTTCCGTCTATACGCTGTACCTCTGAAACCCGGTTTACACGTGGTCTCTTGGAAACCTTTTAACGCGATGTTGTATATTTGTCTGTCGAACTATTTCATACTGTAGTTTTCCTGTGAATATTTTCCTTTCTGTTTTTCTGTAGTACTTTCAAGTATTAAATAAAATGTTGTTTTTAAATATTATTTACCTCAACATTACAAGTTAAATATATTTGTAAAAGTATTAGAATACATTTTGGGTAAGAACGAAAGTGTGGCGCTATTGTTCGACCAGGTAAAGTATAATCGCGAACAGTGTGTATATCCTTTTTGAATCTCGATTTGTGAGGATGTACTTGAAACACTTCCAGAATTTTTGTGACTGCATTACAGAGCACAATTTGCTGATTATTTCAGATGCCTGGATTTAAAAAAACGACTATAGGTTTAGATCTGTCCAGTTAGAACATTAGTGTTCGCCCATCACGTCATTGTAAATTATTTCATGTCACGATCCTAATATTTGTATTGAGCCGTAGCTTAGACATTTTCGGCAGGTAAAAATTTGTTTGGATTGCAATGCAGATAAGCAGAAAATAACTTACACAGACTATGGTGTTTTTGTGCGAGAACTGCAATAAAGGGTACCATCACATAGTAAATGATATATAGTCGTATTCGAGTTGCATCCAAACACTTCTGGTACAGCATGGTGTCCAGAAAGTGTCTGGAAACAAGCCTTTAATTACGCTTTCAGTTGATCCGAAGCTATTGGTGTTGATTAAGAGGTCTCAGTATTCCCGCCCCTTTTTTAGAGATATTGTGAAATAATGGACAAATGACAAGCAAGAATAACATTTCGGAAATTTCCCCCAGTAATGATTCAGAATACCTATAGGATGAACTGTCAGTCTAAATGTTTGTCTTCGATGAAAGCCCGGAGAGTAGGACGTAATAAAGTGTTCAAATTTCTTATCTAAAACGAACACATTGAAATTGTGAGTATTCTGAAGAATTATTAGTGCCGCTTTCCAAAATATTATTGTTGCTCTTCATTTGTCCGTAATGAACATGCCCGGCAGTGCATCAGCCAAGTTCTGCGTCACAAAACGTCATTACTGCCAGAAGCATGTTATACAGGAACGAAAGTTTGTCAAAATCGACGATCTCGAGGCGCCGTAAGAATAAAGATGTTAGGATAGGAATGTGAGCTTTCCAATTAAGGAGATATAGGAATTTTGCAGGTATGCAAAATTTCATATTCGAAGCTTGAAGCATATTTGAGTTTTAGACCCCTGAAATTTGCGTATTTGAGGCTCACTGATTCATTCACTCACTGACTCATCATATTCTTTAGGAGTTTGCAATAAGCTAGGAACATTAAATTTGGTGTGAAGGTGGAGGATGATAAGTAGCTAAAGGTAAAATTTCGACATTACGCCAAATGTAAAATTTCAAAGAATACACAGCCTAAATGGATGAAGCTAGAAAAACGAAATTTGGATTGGATGTACATCATCACTAGTAAGTTAAGAAAAGTTTACAAAATGTTGAAAAAGTCGCCATCTTGGATTCAAAATGGACGCCAATATGAAATTTCCATAGAAAACACAGCCTAAACGGCTGAGCTACAAAAACGAAATTTTGGTATGATGGTACATCAACACTAGTAGGTTACGAAAATATTACAAAATGTCTCCAAAGACGCCATCTTGGATCCAATATGGCGTACCGCAAAAATCCATTTTCCACACCGTTTAAGCTGGAGATACGAAATTTGGCATAAAGGTTACATCACGAGTAGTTACAATAAATGGAGCAACCCTCCCCTATGGGGGTGCACCCGTATGGGGGAAGATCTGCACAATGGGGGCGAAGAGAAGGGAGTATATATATACATACATATATATATATATATATATATATATACATATATATACATATATATAATAAAAATAAATCACAGCCATATTCAATCCACTAGGATATGTGAAGGATTTTATGAATGATAGTAAACACTACTCATTGAAAATGAAAAGAAAATTAGTTGAAATAAACGAAAACTTTCAATTAATTTTTATGGTCTAACTTAGATATGTTTAGTTTATTACACTAAACTTGTTAGTCAGTCAATGAAAAGATAGCTTTGTTTATAACAACGTAAATATGGCATTTCAAATTGAAAATCTGCGAGAAAAATATGAAATATTGTAAAGCGACATGCATGGTATGTACTGTCTGTGCATTTAACAATGCTCTTGTTATGAGATGGGGAAAATAAATTAAGTTTAAAAAATAGTACTTTTTAACAAACATAAAATTTGTAAATAAACAAATGTTTCAATTTTTGTAGTGAAACAATATAAATTCCAAAAGCTTTCAATAATAAAATACGTGTACATTAAATAATAAAACAAAACAAAATTTAAAAAATAATTACTCATATGTTTTCAACATACAATCTGTTTAACATTAAAGTCAGGCGTGCATGACCTTTTAAATGTAACAGAAAAAGTAACATTTCTAAAAAAAAATTGTAGTAACAACAAATAAAACCCTTTTAAAAAAAGGCACTTAAGCACAAAATTCAATAAATAAAATTTTAATATAAAAACAAAATTTAAAAATATCAAAACAACATTTAAAAAGTGCAGAAACTACAGAATTCTCCAAACTTGAAATATTCCAACTTTCATACATGCCAGCGATGAAATATGGGATGTGAAAAATGTAGGGGCACGAAAGTAACAAATACCGCTTTTCAGACCGATTGAGCGCGCTTATTTCAAACGCTATTCCTTAAGCTGCCAAGTGGCTAACTTAACTTTATTAAGGATATAAATTTATAGCATTTGAATCTCGCACGGTAGTGACAGCTGGTGTTGAGCAAAATTCCTAAAGAACCTTCATCCGAGGAGTCGGCTTCGGACACTTAGTCGGCTTCGGACTCTTAGTCGGCTTAGCTTTTGAATGTTGTTTATTGTTGTCGGAATGCTTCTAAAAAGTAACAAAGCTTAAAAATATATTTTCTAGGCCTGTGGGAGTGAACCAATTTCTCGTTGTTGCCTCGCGTAATTTTTTCAATTTTTTAGTGGTGGCGGCAAAATCTCTCTGTACAGAAGGGTTTGTGGGGTGGCAGCGTATGTTGAACGTCTAAACCTGTCTGTTGTTTAAAAAAACACGGACATCACTTCTCTGTTAGCAGTTACCGGAGAAACACAAAGTTTCTTTATTGAAACTTTCAGCGAAACGTGAGGCGACTTCGGATATGGTTCAAACATACAAGAAGACTGTAGGTGGGTGGCCTTATCAACATTATAACAATGAGAATCTGCCGAAAACTATTCAGGAAAAATGACGATTAGACAAGCTGCCAGTTAATATCAGATACCAAAAAGTACTACTCCCTTTGACAAGATTAAAAAGAAACATCCAGGTCATCATGGGGGTCAGAAATGGATGACAGATGAGGAGGAAAGAAATGTTGTACCCGGACTTTTGAAATGTGCTGAATGAGGTTTTCCATTTAGAACAACGGACCTGCGGCTCTTAGTTAAGAACTACCTGAATAGAATTGGCAGAATCGAAAAACGATTCAGAAATAATTGCCCTACACACGAATGGTTGCAAACGTTTCGTTTGTTTATTTTTATTTTATTTTGTGACTTGCAGCAGTATAAGCATTTTCTTATTGTGTCATGGTTGTAACCTGTATGTGAATTTAATAAATACAGGTATTGTAATAAGAATTGAAGCTTTCCTGGCGGCGAATATTATACAGATGTTCTCGGGATATCAGCCAGGTGAAGTCCGACGATAGAGCCGACGTTTCAAGAACAGACATTGTTCTCATCTTCAGGGCAAATATACTGAGACCACACACACACGAATGTAAATTACCTTTAGGCCCGC
>JAGDQP010057883.1:0-12657 GCA_022664845.1 Lepisma saccharinum
CCATACAGTTTTCTGTGGCATTTCAAGTTCCCTCGCTGCCCGGTAGGTAGACTTCTGTGGACTCCGCACAAAACTGGCGCGAACACGTTCCACTGTCTCTTCCTCAGCTGAAGGACGGCCAGTCGATTTTCGCTTACAGATGCAGCCCGTATCTCTGAATTTTTCATACCACGTACGAATGGTTTTTCCAGTAGGTGGGTCTCTGCCATACTTGGTACGGAAATGCCGTTGAACACTCATCACAGAGTTGTTTACATGGTAATCCAGCACACAGTCGATTTCTGCTCTCCAGTGAGCGCCATTTTCGTTAACTGCTTCCAGCGCCGCGTAGCGGTAGACAATGCAACCACGCGGGACATAAACTAAACTCAACTAAACTTTGAACTTTTGCCTTTCCTTGCGCGTAGCTCACATTAAGATATGTTCACTATATTTCACAAAATAAATCTATGAAATCGGGTCCATCATTTTGACTTACCCTGTATAACGTTGTTTTTAGTTTGTAAGTATTAGAGAAAATAGGAAAGAGATACCAGGTTTACACGTTTATTTCTATTCAGTTCGAAAACCGTATGGTAACGTAGCGTAATCTTCACAAATGGAAGGATTTAATCGACGACGCATATTTTCTTTTACAATGGCATGTCTTTTGCTCTGTGGTCTAGATGCAATACGATACCTTGATTTACGAAGAATGTGATTTGGACTAGAGATTTCTTTGCTGTCATACTTTTCAGTCTCTAAATTATAATAATGATCAAAGGTTATTGTCTTAAGGGCTCGTTGAGTAAGAGTAATACCACGAATTTTGTATATATGTTTGAGTTTACCTGTAGCTATTTCTTTTACTTCGTATGCATAATTCTTAGGGGCAGGACATAAGAACACTTGCATTTCATAACCTTCTGGTGTCTCTAACGTTACGTCTCCCAGATAATCCCCTAGTGGTAACAATCGAGGTTTATCACGATTCTAATATATGCAATACTATCTGTGTCACACTACAGGAATCGTTCAATACCGACCACATCCATTGCCTCATATAATTTAAGTCCCAAGAGGAAATGAAGGCTGCAAATGCTACATTGCTGAATGGAAATGGTGTGTTTTTGTTTTCTATATCCTTATAGGATACGACAAGTTTGTCACCTATAAGCACAACATGTTGCATTTCCAAGTGCGATGCATACTCAATCTCATTAAATTGCTGTGTATTGTTAACCACTTTGGTCTGAGGTAAATTTGTAGGCTGTCCCAATTTCGCAAGTAAAGAATTTAAAAATATTTTGGAAATATACCTTATTCCTTCATTCCTCTCAATGTTGTCACAGTCAAGATCAATATCCTAATGACGACTATAATTGTGAATATACTCTTGCTTTTGTTGATCAGTTAACAACCTTCTGGGAAATCACTGGTCTCCTGCTTCATTTTTGGAAACGTATTTACATATGATTTAAACAGACCTGTTGTCATCTCCATTTCCCAAATTTTGTATGTATCCAGAATCACATAGCCTTTGCCTAACGAGGCATGGAGTTCTGCTGTACAAAAGACCCTTTGATTGCATCTTCCTCATCACAGTGAGTACAATTTCCAGCATATAATGTCTCCATGCAAGTTCGGCAAAAACCAAATACGAATTTTTTATATGCGTTATAGGGTAAAAGTAGAATAACAAAATCGTTTGGTGGCAAAACTTTACAAAATACAAGTGCATGGATTTTACTTGGATCAGGCATATGTTTGCCTTTATTGATCTTGACTGTACCTGAAGGAAATGTTTTTTCAGCCAAGACCCATGGGTACAGGCTAGTGTAGTCGTTATATTCAAGAATTTCTTCCTTTGCACATTTGTATAAAGCACGAAAGTATTCCGTGCGGCCTCCCTTAAAGGCGTCGCGCGGACGTAATGGTCCTTCAACATTGGAACAGTAATCGTGCATGAAGGTTTGTATTTTACCTGAGTTTTTTACTTCCCTGTCCCAATCACATTCCCAAATGGATACAACTTTACATTACACGAATATTTCAAAAATTCCACCCTCGCTATGGTTGCATCATAGCGGCTGTATAAACTATGCCCTTCTCCATCCAAAACCTGATCCATACTTTGAGTGATACATCCATGTCCATACCAGTAACAACCGTAGAATTCGTATGCTGTACGTGTATTTTTATCTTACCCATCCAGCTTGAAATTCTTGAACTGGACTTCCTTTCCCTTTTCACAAGTTTGAAGTTTAATGTTACGTGTATGTTCCATATATACGTTTAGCCTTTTTACTTTTATGGGTTCCGTGCTGGAAACCTAAAGGCGGAATTATTGCAATGGTATTTTCCTTTAAATGACAACATCGAAAGCAATTCATTGCCGAAGCCGTAATTGTAGAGGTATAAGAAAATATTAAAGCCCTTCCGTTTTAGCCTCAATAAGATTAGAAAATTGAATTAAGGCTAAAGTCAGGATACGTACGTCGTTCTTACAATATTCTAATAGTTCACGCTGAAAATTCAAATGTCTTTTAACTTTGAACACATTCATGATGCCATGAAGCAATTGCTTCCCTCTCTTTTTTTGATATGCTCTCAATATCATAAAACTCAAGTTTGGGATACAATCCCACATAATTTTGGTTTTGCGTTAAATTAAACAAATGTGGAAAATCACCTTTTTAAGCGATTCGTCCAAACCCAGCGTTGCAGGCAAGTCAGCTAAGCGAACTCCTATGAAAAGCAATGTATCTCGAAAAATAAAATTATTGATCGTTAACTGCATAATTTTATACCCTCTACTAATAATGTGAGGAACCAGTTGTTGACGATCTAATAGGTTTCGAGCAACAAATAAAGTGTCAAATCCTGATCCATTATGCGAAAGTGCTACTACCTTTGTACACTTGGGACCTTGCGAGAGTACATGATTGATCATATTATCAAATAGAAAGTCCCTGTTTCCCTCAGAATTTCCACAAATAGTACATTTATGCGTTTCATCATGTAAATCTTTACATGAATAACAACGATGAGATGCACAAATTAAATTAGCCACCAGTTCAGATTCCCCTTTTTCATCTTCATCTAGACGCGTTGTTTCTTTATCAAATACGATATACAAAAAATCCTGCACCCGTTTCAAATTTATTGGCTTTACAAAACAAACGTGTGTTTCGGCTACATACTCTAAACATACTTTACAAAAATGTTCACCACAACTATGTTTCGAGCTTCTACTACGTCGATCAATTTTTACACCACATTCAGAACAAAGTTGCACATGGTCACATATCGATTTATGTTTTGCTTTTGTTAAATGCTTTTCAAAACATGTCTGATTTAGAAAATAGCGATTACACTTATCACAGTAAACTGTCGCTACATTAACACCTTTTGAAGGAGGATGATAGTGTTCATATTGACTACATATCTATTTACATTTATGATGTCGACGTTCCATATACAGAGTAATGATCGCAATACCCTTTAATTTCTAAAAATGAGGTAATGATTTTAATTACATCGTAATGATTGTCTTCGTACCTTAAAAAGACTTTTTTCTTAGCTGTTGGTAATACATATTTTTTTTCATACGCTCGATTGCTGGAGACACGAATATAAACTATAATTTGATAGCAATTCCCTCAATACTTTTGAAACTTTTTATATCATCGACACTACCACCATTTGCACTACGTACATCTACATTTGCATAATAGCATAACTCTGCTGCGTCACATCTCCATTTTTCACGATGAGTTTTCATATATCCCGCTTTATCAAATCCCTTATCTGCTCGTAATTGTACTAATACTAATGCTCGTGGAAGACAGTCAGGAACATCGTCAACGCTTATAATAGCCTTTTGCAATTAGTCTCAAACGGCATAAACTTAGCGGTACGATCCCGTCTCTGTCCCCAAGTAGGAACGGTAATATCAACTTTAATTGTAATATTACCACTCAGTAAGAATTGTTCAATCCAATTTAACGCATTTTCAATCTGCCTTAAAATATGATCAACAGTAAGATGTGCACGTACCCTAAAAGGAATATATATAGGGTTTCCAACTGTACAAGTTGAATTTTCTATCGTAAATCTACCAGAGATGCAGGATCGGCATCAGCAAGTAAATGCTTCATGTCAAACTCAAACAAATTGTTTATGTACTGTACAAATTGTTTATGTAGAGAGCCACTTTTACGGACAAAGGTGCCTTTCGGCAGTTAATCAATCTAAGGCCCGTGATGTCTAAGTGGCTCTCTTTCTACTTTGTGGTATAGTCGTATGAGGAAAGCCAGTGTTGTCTTACAGTGTTCCTAAAAAGATGGATTTTATTCAGTTCGAAGGTTTTTGTTGAATATGAGAGGTAAGTAAGCTAACCTAACACAATCAAGTCATTGGTAAAATCCATTGGAGATCCGGAAGAACATAACAATTTGTTTTATCTTGCCATGCAGTATTTACTTGCTGATGGCGATTGTGCATCTCTGGTAGATTTACGATAGAAGGTTGAAGAGACACCAGAAGGTCATGAAATGCAAGTGTTCCTTTGTCCTGGGCCTAAGAATTACGCATACAAATTAAAAGAAATACCTACAGGTAATCTCAAACATATATACAAAATTCGTGGTATTACTCTTACTCAACGAGCCCTTAAGACAATAACCTTTGATCATTATTATAATTTAGTGACTGAAAAGTATGACAGCAAAGCAAACTTTAGACCAAATCACATTCTTCGTAAATCAAGGTATTGTATTGTATCTAGACCACAAAGCAAAAGACATGCCATTGTAAAAGAAAATAAGCGTTGTCGATTAAATCCTTCCATTAGTGAAGATTACGCTACGTTACCATACGGTTTTCGAACTGAATAGAAATAAACATATAAACCTGAAATCATTTTCTATTTTCTCTAATACTTACAAACTAAAAACAACGTTATACATTTGGTAATGTTTAATAACGTTTTACGTGAAAATCTTATACTTTGATAGTGGTTATCAAAGCAATCACTTGTATCCTATAAGCAAGAGTACACTACTTTGCATGCCGTAGATTCTTTGACAATGTTTCCTAACATTAGAACAATGTATATCGAAAGCATTTCGTAAAATCAAACTTTTTGTTGTAACACAGTTTTTCATTCATTCTATTACAAATAAACGTATTTTTGTATGATTTCTTTTTATCAGTTGCATGAGTAGTCTTCATTGTTTTGCACAAGTAAACTTTTAGTTGGAGCGTTCATTCATTCATTGTATCACAAATAAAATTATTTTGTAGTACCTGACATTTTTTCATTGTATCACTAATACTTGATATGAGTTCACGTTTATTGTAACATTGTATCTGTTGAGTTTGTTTCATTGCATCAATGCTACATTTTAACAAATTGAAGAACGACGATAATATCTATCGATTGTCTAAAAAGTTTAATACAGACAGTCAATTGTCTGTATCACTGCACTAAAAAAATCACTAGTGCTCAAATGCTTGTATCATTTGTCTTTTTAATACTGTACTGTTCGTATTTTTTCCTTCGAAACGGTTTAAGAAACAAAATAAATACTGATGAATGGTTTATATTACTACACTGTTTGTATTGTTTCTTCTGCTAGAGTTAAAAATAAAAAAGAAATACTGTTCAATTGTTTGTATCACTTATATTTTGTCACTGCACTGTTTCTATTTTGAAGTAGTATAAGAACAAAACGAAATGCTGTTCAATTGTTTGTATCACTTGTCTTTTTTTCTGCAACAGGTTTAAGAAGAAAAAATAAATAAATACTGATGATTTTTTGTATCACTTGTCTTTTGTATTACTGTACTGTTTCAGTCTGTATACTTTGAGAAAAATTTAAATAAAAAAGTTTCTTACCTCCACCAAATCATTGTTTATTATTTCACTTTAAATATAAGCAACAGCTATAGCAACCAGGCATCCAATCTTTTGACCAAAACAAACTGTATATTCTATCTACGTATTCATCAATTGTGACAATTTCCTCATATGTCTTCATAAAATTGCGGAACGTATGTTTATAATCTTCGGTGTGTCTATATGAATTTCTCGTAAATGTCGTCACAAATACAACAATAAAGTAAGGTTTCCCGCACAATCTCTTTCCTGGATTCCATTGAGATGTTCATGCAGTCGCGTGAGTCTGATTCGACGGGGAGATGGTTAAAACATCCTATACAAGTAAGAGCAAACGATGCTTTCCAATACTTTATACTGTTTGTTGAAAATGCATTCTGCAGTAACTGGGGCGCGTCAAACAATCGCAGATGACCATCTTCACCGTCAGCTAAGACAAAAACAAGTACTCAAAGCTTTGATTCACTTTTATGCCCAATCAAATTACGCATTGTCACTCCTGATAAAAAATATATAGTGCATCACACAAAACAAAACTAGACACTAAGACGTAAATTAGAACAAAAAACGTATTCAATCACTTGATTATAAAACATAATGTAGCTTGCTCATACTGTTGCGTCATTTGATAGTCTCGTTGATCGTGTTGTGTGGCATAGCAAGCAACCAATGAATGCAAGAAGCTGCTAACCGTTGACTATATTACTTGTTTCTACTTGTCATATCATGTACAAATAAAGAATATAAAGTTTACATTTATTCAATTTTGTAATTGTTTACGTCATTGCTGATCATTAGTTGGGAAAATGATGCATTGAATGTGTATAAATATAGTAGCAGTTGTCCTTTCTATCTGTACTAAAGGACTCCTATACGCTATAATGCAAAAGAAACTGTAAAATAATTCTCGTATTATACATAAATATTTCTCTCTCACTCTTTCTCTCTCTCTCTTTCTCTCTTTATGTCCTTTAAGTGGAACATGTCTCGTAATGGAAACATACATTATTCAGAGTCATGCCATTAAATATGACGTCATTCTCTTGAGTTTGATGTCAACGACAAATCTTTAAAGACATGTATAACAATTAGTTACATGCTCGTAGTCATGAACAAATTAGATCTTTGAATTTTTTACTTGTCTCCTACGTTTCACAAAAAGTATATGTATCAGTACTGTATATCTTCCTTGTTTCAAATGAAAAGATCCAACATTATTTCCAGTACTCTGACGTTTTACGTTTTCCTATAAGCTTCAAGATGATATCTTCCCACATATGGAGAGTGATGTCTGGTAAACTTTGGTAAACTTTAGCTTTATATGGGCCGTTCTAGTAACTTTGGACTTCGGCCTGTCACAATTCGCCTTTAGCTGTTAAGTGTTAAAATCCACACCCTTGCTCCTTCCGGGACTCGAACCCGGGACCTTCGAGCCGATGGCCTACTGCCGCAGACCGCTCGGCCACCCGGCCGGCGGAGAGTGATGTCATCGTGCTATTGCGAATAAGTAGCGGCAATTGTTTCTTATATATACATTTCACTCGTTTTGTATATTATTAATTTTTTAATTCCTAGGATTCCTTGGTAAGCAATAGCAATGCATTCAAGTCGTTCATTCATTGTGTTAGCTACACCTAAGACTACAAATATTGCATGTTCGTACGTTCCATTATAAGTAATAGCAAACAGTTCAAGTTCTCTCTACCATGTAAGAGTTCCTCTTAACAGTACACATATTGCAGATCCAAACGTTCCGTCATAAGCAATAGCAAAGAGTTCAAGTCGCCGCTGCCTTGTGTGTAAATGAAAAAACGTTCACATACATTTCCCAAATAAGCAACGAATAAATAACGAAGTTGCAATTACTGCTGTACAGCAATAGCATATTTAGCTACCCAAGAAAAACAATAGGTAAGTTAGAAATAGCTGCATTGAATATCAAAAGCAGGACTTTATTCCATCAAGCAACAATGACAATTCGTCTTCCTAGTATTTCTTATTATCTAAACTTCTATTTCCTTCTTCTTTTAAAAAAAATCTATAATGTACTGAAACATACAAAAAATCAAGCGTTGCCGATCCCTGTATTCCATTTTTCAAAAATAGGTAACAGAACTCTTAACTTATCTCGTTATTGTACAAGTTAAAACGCTGAGCAATGCCTTCTCAACAAGAAACAGTTCATATATTCTGCTGGTTACCACTCAAAGATAGCAAGAAATGAACTGAGAACTTTCTAGTTAGCTTCTTTGCTGTCTGTATGCATGCATGTATGTACGGGAGTTCTTTCGAATCTCTATTCATGCTCCAAAATATACAATGTATGTATGTGTATGCGTGTATGTTTCTTTACTCTGTGAACTTGTACTGCTAATGTGCATTATTGCGTGTTTTTCATCTGTGATCAGTTCTTTCCAGGATAAACATTTAATTTGAGTACCTGCGACCCTTCGTTCATTCCTTCCAGTCCTCTTATTTAAGTTCTTCTGTAATTGCACCATAATTGTAGATTGCATGCACAAAACATCTAACTCCACACGCACTGCCAGCCCTGCGGGGTAATGAATAATCGTACCATATCTACTAGTGCTGTCACCGGGTGGCCGTTAGGGTATCTAACAATTAATAAGAAAATCTCTGCTTTTTTATTGTCATTTTTATAGAAAGTGGATATCCGTAGACAGCGTGGCACCTGTATAGCCTCGCAGCTAAATTGAAGATGGGTTTTCGTTTTCTGTCTCTTGTTGTTTTTATTCACGCATAGAAAGTGTACTGATGCTTTATTCACGAGGCAGTAAAACAGATGGAATAACCGTAGAGAGTAACAACGCTTTTTTATTCTTTGCTGGTGTTCGTTGTGTCAGAATAATAAAAAGGTAAGCAATCTTTTATACAAATTAATCGTAATACATAAATGAAAATTTAAATGATTCC
Source organism: Lepisma saccharinum (assembly GCA_022664845.1). Classification (NCBI taxonomy): domain Eukaryota; kingdom Metazoa; phylum Arthropoda; class Insecta; order Zygentoma; family Lepismatidae; genus Lepisma; species Lepisma saccharinum. The sequence continues at coordinate 8,816 of JAGDQP010057883.1, forward strand.
TAACTTTGAAGCAACATACATACATACAGTAAAAATTCAAACAGTGGTATCTTCTAGTTTCTAACACTGGTCAAAGAGACTTATAGCATGAAGTTTGCTTACGACATCATCATTTAAGGTTTCTCAATGTGTAACTCGTAACGCTGTAAACCTTTAGTAACCCCTTTCTGTCCGTCTAATTGTCTAATAACTAATACTATATAGTATGGAAATATATCTTAAGGTGAACATATTGAAATCGCGGGCCTTTTTTCAGTCTGCGGTCCTCAGGTTGGGAACCGCAGGCCGAAAAAGGCCCTGGGGCGGTTTAGTCCGTATAAGTGGTTCTCTTTCTACTAACCTGAGAAAAGAAGTTTCTCTAGTGAGTCTTGATTTAAGCGATGTGTTAACAAATATTTAATTCCAATCTTCTGTAGGTCTTCTAATAGATCTTTAAGAGATAAAATAGATGCTAAAAATGGCAGACTGAAATATTTGTTTTCGCTTTTTGCCTCGACATAACATGTTGTTGACAGTATTGTACATTTTGTCCAAAATATTATTTTTTTCTGTTAACTGCAGACCGTATGCGCTTTTATTGAAAGGTCCACAAGTAGCTGGGATGTACGAATTTATTACATCAAACCAGTTGTTTACTGTTTCTATGAAATATTCTGTCGATTCGGCCTCGTCAGCATCATCTCCAGGTCTTTAATAACGAAGACCAGTCGCAACATTATGAGACATTAATTCAGCTGCTTACCTCACGTTCATCCTTTCCGTGCTTGTACAATTCAGACGAGTATGTGAGAGTTTATGACACACATTAATATCATTATTGTCAAGCTCGATTAAAAATTTCACAGGTTTATTTTTAACAATAATGCCCTTATGAAACTCAAATCAAGTGTCGAGGAACCAATTGCGTCTCAATTTCAATAAATGTGTTGCGTCTGAAAAAAATTCTTGTGTTAATGGATTATGAAAATACGTTCGTTCTATTCTAATTTCATATTGCCTCCACAACCCTTGATTTGCTCCACCCATGTCGCACACACACGCCATTACTTTATACCCTATCTCAGACAGACGAACAACCACATCATCCAGAATAATTTTGGTAATATTTACATATATTAATTGTTTCCAGTTTTTAAATAGGTCCCTGGCCATATAGCTTGCAGTCTTGAAAAAGGTCCTATAATTTCGTCCCTCAAATGATCTTATTCTTACACACTACCTTTCATTTCATTAAATTGTAGAACAACAACTTTGTCCATCTCTTGAAATTTTACCACCTCAACCTTCATCAAAGTACTGGTTCTTCCTCGCATATCTAATTCTGAAGCCTACCTTGTAAATTGGAGAGACGCAGTAGAGGTTAGTGCAATTTCTGCCTCATGTAAATGTACATTTTTGTCTCTAAATACCTTATTGTGAATACTGTAGAAATATCTTCATCAGTCCACTTTTCACGCTTTTGTGTGTTCGTTAATATTTTGATCTGATTGTCTGTAAAAATACCTTTAAATCCAGCTACTGATTTTTTATGGGATAGAGAAATCGCATTCTTTTCCTTCCTACACTGTATAGAAATGCTTTTCGTAGATTACCTAGAGAAGTTTTTCGTTGCGTCAATTTCCTTTCTGCCGTCTAAAGCTTGCATTTGAGTACTTGTTCGTAAGTTTCTCTGCAATAAGTTCCTTTTTCAGTTCTTCTATTTGAGCTTCGAAGATGTTTCGAGAACAACCTACTTACTTCACTATCCTGTTGTGATTCTTTTACTGGAATATTGTCAATGGGATGCTGTGAACGTTGCAACAATTGGACAACACTCTTCCTATTATCTCGTTTCTCTTTTCTTCTTGTTCTGTCGTGAGATAGTTCTTCTTTGCAGGTGTGTTGAATGATTCCCAAATTCACAGAAGGAACGGCATCCTTTCCCAGTTTTGAAACAAGAGGAAGACCCGAAAGTTCGTTCTTCAGGTCCCTCTTAAAATAGCTTGCAATAAAATCCTCCGAACATACCCTACATGAATCTGGGTTCCATTTGCCCTCACGTCTACAACGCCCAACCTGTCTCCTTAATTCTGCACTTTTGGGGAAATTAAAATATTTAATGTTTTTGTGAACGTCTTGTTTCGTTTTTGCAAGATTATTGTTGCATACTGCAACAGTACATCGCGTACCAGGCATATTAATATTAAAATGACTATTTTACAAGTAAGAATAACGAATGTTAAAAATTATTTCATTTAAAAAATGCGATTGTAGGAAAGTGGGGGATTGCCGCCCACTTAAGGAAAAAATCCAAATCTCCGTACTTTTCTATCCTTTTCTACTAAATTAAACACGGATTTGTAGGACATAGTCTAGCTAACAAATGCAACGAAGATCTTCTGTTGAAAACAATGTATATGAATCAGTAGACGATCTTGAGTCGCACTATCTGTGTTCGGCTAATGGCGCCCACGTGTGGGTAGTGCCGCTCATGGTAGTGAATTACATTCAAATTACGATTCTTGCACGTTAGACATAAATAGATAATATTTTAAAACTATAACTACTTTTTTAGGTCTATTACAGTAATTAGAGGCAAATGTTGTGTTTACAACAATGTGAGTAGTATACCCGTCACCTGACTGCACTTGTCAGTAATCAGTATTTAATGAGAATTTAATCTAAAATTATGTGGAAAATTGCACGAATTTCCCTACCTGGCTGATAGCAAGTAGTCGATTTCCCAGGGTTGTACGATACGCTGTGTCGCCCTTTTTGTTTACAATATATAAAAGGCTACGGCCCCTTTTTTCATCCCCTATGAAAGGCTACGGCACCATTTCTCAACCCCTACTTAACATGGACGCCCTCCAACACTATGAAAGAGTACGAAGCTCTTTTTCATCCCTATCCATGAAAGGCTACGGCACCTTTTTTCAACCCCTACTTAACATAGCAGAGATTACACAGAACATGGACGCCCTCCAACACTATGAAAAGGTACGAAGCTCATTTTGCAACCCATATTAAACATAGCAGAGATTTCATGAAAGGCTACGGCACCATTTTTCAACCCCGATTTAACATTGCAAAGGAATATAGCTAGTTAACCTAACCCAAATAACATGGAATAGGAGATTAAGATCTTTTTCATCCCTTGCACAACACCATAGGACAGATTGCATAAAAGGCTACGAACCTCTTTTTTCAACCCCTATTTAACATAGCAGAGATTCCATAAAAGGCTACGAAGCTCTTTTTCAACCCCTGCACAGTACCATAGCAGAAATTACACAGGAATACCTAACCCACATAGGAGTGCACAATAGCAGAGATGCCATAAAAGGGTACGAAACTCTTTTTCAACTCTAAAAAAACGGCCCATATTAAATTAGCAGAGATTATAACTACGGCTACGAACACATTTTAGACCAGGTACACAGGAACCTAGACTATTTAACCTAACTGAGATTACAACCGCTAGTGCACAACCACTATCTACCTACCATAGCAGAGATTACACAGGCAACGGGTTTATAGAGGCTACGGTCTACACATTTTCCCAGCCCCTATTTAACATAGCAGAAATTCTATGAAAGGATAAAAACTATAAAAGGCTACGAACCATTTTTCAGCCCTATTTAACATAGCAGAAAGGTTACCAAGCTCTTTTTGCAACCCTTATTTAGCATAGCAAAAATTTGCAGTCAGTTACCAGCACAACACTGACGTCCCCGCCCACACCCAGAAATTGCAACCCGCCGTGTCGCATTTGTTGTGGTTAGATTTCATAAAAGGCTACGAACCCTTTTTTAGCCCCATTTAGCATGGCAGAGATTTCCACTCACACCTAGAAATTACAA
>JAGDQP010057885.1:0-12656 GCA_022664845.1 Lepisma saccharinum
TGTGTGTGTGTGTGTGTTTTTCTTCGACGTATCCGAGGAAGTGAAGAGTGAATTACTCACGTACTGGCACGAAAGTATTAGTAATAACTCACACAGGGTTAGTGTATCATAATTTATTTATTTATTCATTGAGAACACATACTTAAGGGAACATAGACTCAAACATTATAGGCTTCATATTTAAGGCTTGTTCACGTATTACTTTCTGTAATTTTTTGATAATTCGTTAACTGTACATTACTAAAAGAGCATTATTAATACCACATCTGTGTTACTTAGTATATTTGTGATCGCTTGTACGATACTGACATACATCATTATAAAAGTGTATTTACAATTGACGTAAGTCACAGTTATTTTCAAGTAAATAATTCCAACGACTGTTACTGTCCTCGAAGCGCCATTCTAGACATCGGAATCTTCTCCTCCCAAAAACGTTACATTCTTCTCTCTTTTCTCGCTCGGTTTACCTGGACACGTAAGCTAGATAGTAAGGACATGTCTCTCTCGCTCGCTCTCTATCTATCTACCTTTCTCTCCGTTCCTCTTCTATGTCTAGAAATATATGTATAGAAAGATATCATACAATCCTTTTGGAATTCTGATAAACTGCTGTACAATTGTTTGATAGAGATTCTAATGTTTTGTGTTTCTCGTTCTGTCTTTGTAGGATGAATCCGAAAGTGGTCATTCGCCTGCTGGTTCAGGAATTTGGCACAGCTGATGACGCACCATTCATTGCGGACCGAAAAATGTTCAACCATATTCGTGCCTAGTTATTGTATGAACGAGTGATTGTTCAGCGGTATGAATCTCTGGCATTTGATGACTCTCCAGACCTGGATGTTGACGCAACTGATCCTGCATTTGGCGATGAAGAGGATATCGAAATGGCATCGCAATCCACAGCAAGTCAACACGTGCCGGAACAGTCTGATGAAGAGGAAGCATCGTCATCTCAAAGCAGTACCTCGTCGTATGTGCCGTCACTGGAAAGAAAGAAGAAAGGAGTTAGCGAACTGTCAGACGAATACAAAGAACGGGCATTCCACTACGGGACAAGCACAGTTGGAGGAAAGAGAAGATCTCTGGCATCTGTTCAATTCAAGTTTGCAAAGATCAAATCGATTGGCGTGCTGCGGAACTATGAACGATCGTGAGTAAAGATACCGTCGCCTGTGAAGATCAGTTCTATTAACACCAGAGTTTTTGTAATGACCTTCCCTCTGGAGGGTATGAGTGGTTCGAATTTTCCGTCCAAACAAAGGACAAATAATTACGAGAGACAAATGTCCCCAAGCTCGAAGACAACAGAGTCCCACAACTGAAATTCTAACGGTAACAAGACCAATACAGTTTACGTGAATCCTTAATTGCCCCGTACTTAGATACTCTCCAGATATCCAGCCATTTGGGTCAGAACCCTCAAGGGACTCTACAAATTGAGATTGGTAATAGTCATTCTTACCTCACCTACACGAAGAAACCAGCTTATACACTACAGTCAAAATTATGGATTGTTAATAAAAAATACAGTGCATAATTTGATTGGATTTTAATGCTTTCTAGAAAAGGGGCAAAAAGCCACAAACAGTAACAGTGCCAATTGCTCAATGACAACTTCTGAGAAGTCATGAACAGAATTATTATCTTGCTACATAAACACGTAATATGTTTTTTTCACTATTAACAAGCACATTTATCCAGAATATAGGGACATCTTATCATATAGAAAGCCTCAATCTATAATTCTCACACACACCTGCCGTAGGTACGAAGGTTATCAATGAACAGCGTATTTTGGATTAATATTCCGTTCTTTCTACCAAATATATCACAGATACTATGAGGAAATAGCAGAATCCAGGCGTTCCTGTACTAATGCTAACGGAACTACTTCGCACCACAAAAATGTCCAACCGCGTCGTCAATTTTATAACTAATAGGTTCATACTCGTCAATGCATTCGTCTGGTATAATTCTAGCAAAGATTAATAATACAGACTCTCGAATAATCAAAGGCCAATGTACGTTGTCACCTAACAAGCTAAAGTTTAAAATTTTAAGTAGCCAATAACATTGGTTCAGAAAATTTCTTATAGTCGAACTGTTCAATGAATGCTAGAATACTAAGTCTTTATCACCAAATTTAACAAACCTGACCAAAATGGCATCCCATATTGGCTGTTGGTTCAATCAAGTTCAATTGCAACCAAAACGTGAAATCCCGAAGGACACTTTCTGGTTTCTACCAATCCTCTCTTTCTCTTTTGCAGATTATATTACTGAAGTCATTTAAAACTCCAACTCCATACAGAAATATTACCAACAACCTCAACAGTAACATACGACACAAATATTCGCACTAATTGATACGAGGCTGCATGGTAATGGCTAACTTCCATCACTCGATACTTAAATACACAACTCTGCATTCACACTTCGACCCCCTGCGATATCTCAAACTGTTCTAAGGCCCCAGCTTGAGTTGGCCTTCTTATTCGTACAGTTACAAGTTCTTTGTAATGTCGTAATACTTGTCAGCCAGAACTCGGGTGGGCACGTGCACCAGAGAGGAGAAGAACAGCAGCAGCAACGGTGAAGCCAAATTTTGCAACCCCCCAGAACAAAAGCAAATAATGACCGGGATTACATTCTGGAACCCTGGTCCAAAGAAAGTCGCGCACCACCCTATATCAACCGACTAGGGAACATAGGAGCTTCTCGGAGTGCCGGAACACCGTCAATCCGAAAATCTTCAGGGACAGCCTGTCCCAAATTGGGAACAGCGAACAACTGCTCGTGATGCACGTCCTTTGAAGTGCACGATCCAATTTGTACAAAGCATGTAAAGAGACAGGGGTGCAAGGGAAGGTGGGTCCTAAAATATAAAATGTAAATGTAGCGGCCATTTCTTAGGCTAGATACAATGTCGGTATTCACCTGATAATACTGAATAAAAACTGGTAACGCTGTCAGAATGACCTGCTGCATGACTCGAATCTGCTTGACTGCCCATCACTGATTCGAATTCCGTATATCTTTATGCGTTATACATACAGAATTAGTGGACAATAAGTTAATGATAGGGTTGCCATATCTCCGTATTTTGCACGTACTGTACAATCCGTACTTTAAGGGTTCTGTCCATGTTCGTACCGTACTTTGCAAAAATTAAATAAACATACGTACTTTTCATTCAACTAATTATGATTAATTACTCTTAATTACTATTTAAAAAAAGGTCTGTAAAACCATATTTTTCCACAAATACATATCACACCATCTGCAAAGACTTACGCGTTGCACACCAATGCAGACTGTAGTTGGGCCTATAATTTGTTATTAACAGCAATGTTGGTACAGTGTTTGTTATCGCCTTGTAATGTTTTAGAAATACGAATACGTATTACGTAATTACCAGAAGATCTTTCGATCTTCTCAATCCAGAACATACTGTTTGACCTAAGACTATTCATCGCTGCTGTTGATGATAATTGGTAAAAGAGACTGTTGTCTGCCAGCTGTGTACCGGTCGACAACAACTGCACTTTCCAGTTACCACTAGTGTTTCTTTCAGAAGATTTCATTCGAAGGGGGGGATCACGAAAATCGTAAATAATGCATATTGACTCCACAACAATAATGTTACTTAACAATATATCGTACTTCCTTAGTTAACCTCAAAATAACAAGACCAATGTTTATAGAATGTGCTATTATATACGTTTTTCAGTATACGTATGAATAATACAAGTGTTGAGACTAATTATTTCGGGGGAGCGGTTGAAAACGCCTGGGGATAAAGCCCTCCCCCAAACCATGCCTGAAAGAAACAGTGGTTACCACCTATTAAGGAAAGAAAGGAATAATACAAATGGAAACAATAAGTGTCGCATGTCGGTGTCGCAAGTAATTGTTCGGCGGAGTTTCATTTTATTTCAATAAATGGCTTTTAAGATAATTTGTTCGTATGCAGTCTGCAAATATTATGGTAGCCCTAATTTTAGTCAGTTCTCAAATATTATTAAAACAACGTATAATAATTTGTTTCTCTGTGCATGCTACAAAAGTTGAAATTTAAAGAAATTTCTCCCATTGAATCTGGTATTCGGATGCATCTACTGGAGTTTTGACGGGCCTAGTAGATGCCTTCACTATAGTCCATTCAGCGTAAGACTTTCAATGGCTCTGAACCAAGAAACCATTAGAATGAACCACAATACATTGATAGGCCCTCATCGCCTAAGGTCTCATTGCATCGGGATAAAAAATCTAATTCCTTTGAGATTTCTTCCGGAGGGTTTTGTTCCAAGGCGACGACTCCCTTCCCGCCGTTGCCCTCGATGCAATATCAGCGACCTAGTATGGGAGATTCAATGTCAAAGACAAATTTTGTCAGAGAATTCAAAATTTTGGTGTGCTTTCAACCGTGCGAACTCCCTCACCAACACCGTATAAATACATCTTAAGTTGCAAGCGGAATTCACCTTGGCCTCTCATGGTGAACCTAAGGTCATCAGAGGGGTCAGAAATACTATTCTCCTGACAATTTAGGACATGTGTTTGGAAAAATTGGGCTTCGGAAACTGAAAATTGAAAACAATCGCTTAGCAACTTTTTTTTATTGTTGAGGCTAGATTGTGTAGGCAAATAAAGTTGAAATTTAACACTCGTACATTAACAATTTACTAATCATTGTTCATGTATATTGATAAGAATCGCTAATTGAAACAATGTACCAGACGGCAAAGATTCATGAAAACGAACTAATTTGTTATCACCAATCAAAAGAATATTTCAAGAGAGGGAATAAACGTTCTAAATGCCAAGTTTAAAATTTTAATAGACGAGCAGAAAACTGAATAGATAACGTTTCACATAACGTATGCCATCGAACATGATGTAGACGGTTCTATGACACTACAGAAGTGTGTTGTATACGTCAGAATTGCCAAAAGCCGAATGGTTATGGAGGTAAAAACGTAAACAAGAAGAACGTTCTATGTGCCATACTAAGTAACATTTAGTTTCAAGTGCTATTCAGCAGTATACTGTTTAATTGAATTGCTATGCCTGTTAAAGCACAACATTGTATACGGTTATAGTAGTCACAGTTACAGCAATATGAAATTAGTATAGGGTTACCATACGTTCATATATAGTACGTATTTTGAAGGCCCTGTCCGTGTCCGTACCGTACTTTGAAACAAATTAGCTAAATGACCGAAAAACTTTGGTAAACTTTATTTTGTATAGGCCACCATTCTAGTAACTTTTGACTTCGGCCCGTCATAACTATCCGTCACGTTCTAGTTAAAAACTACAATCACAAACATCCATGCCCCAGTCGGGATTCGAACTCCGAACCTTCGAGTCGCCTTAATCCACACGGCTACCAGGTCGGCAGCTAAATGTCCGTATTTTTCATTTAATAAATTGTTGTCTGTAAACCCATATATTTCCATAATTACATAGCACACTATTTATAAAGAACTTTCAACTTACACATAAATAGAAATTGTTCCTACAGTATTAAACCACGTTCTCACTGATTGCAGATACATCATCATGCAAAAATAGTCCTTGTAGATGTACCAAATTTTATATAATGCAGGACTAACTATTACCGTCATTGTACCACAGATAAATCTGTGATTGTACTTAGCGAAGCCAGAGGATCCTTTTTCTTCATTATGTCATTCAATTCACTTTTTAGAACACTATTAGATAGTAATAAGCATTATTTATTCAATCATTGTGCTTTCAAAACACAACCGAAATACCTATTTTTTGTATGTGGAAGTAGCCAATCTAAATAATAACCCAATCAACTTTGTTTTTGCCTAACACTATTCTAAAAACATCAATATATTGAAACTTAATTACCAAAAAAGTCATCTGGTCTTGGCAATAGAAAAGCTCCTACTGTAAATCGTGACCTATGATTAGTATTAAGTGTACATTTCGTGTTGATGTTACAAATAATTGTTCACAGTCTCATTTTATTTAATTAAATGCACTTTAAGCTAATTTGTCTGCATTTAGTCCGCAACTAATATGGTAACTCTATTAATAAACATGACCCTTGAGTAAACCCTTGACTAGAATGTACAAGAGTATTTGTAATAGCTAGTCTACGTACATGTTCAAGAGAATTTGAGTGTCATTTATGGCCTTCAGGCAACTAGGCTATAGCTGAGGCCATAATAAGAGTGAGGTGATGGTCTAGGAAAGAACTCCACCAGAGCCAATTATCGAGGAATCATACCAGGATTAACCTTGTGTTACTGAGGATAGCCTGGATAAACCTCAGTCAGGATGGCCGCGGAGGGAGTCGAACTCAAGACCTATCGAATCCGAAGCCAACACTCTACTAATTGAGCTACAACTGCTCGATGCATGTTCAATAGAATGCATGCCATATTTTAAAGAACTATTTTCTTATTTCACACAGAAGATAAAGTCATTACTGCTTTAAATTTATATATCATTCAATATCACATAAGGGAGAGAAATCGACTTTTTCAAGAAACGGTCAAGACGATGACATTGTAAGAAATATTATCTGAAGTGGTCGATACGAGTATCCTTCTATAGTTGTTCATGCATTTTAGTGATATTACAAACAATGTAGTCATGAAATTTCTCTTTTTAATTTCATTATTATGGTTTTTATATCTTAATTGTAATGTATTAGATATCTTCCCTTTGAAATGAGTGGGCATCTTTCACTGATGTATGGGGTAAACTACACATTTTGATAGGTCAGTTTAAAGACGCATATATCCGTTGTGTATACATACAGTTTCATGTACTTTTGTCAGTAAGAACATGAATGTTCAAACTATATTTCTGCAAAGTTTTGCTATTCTATTTCTTTTAAATATACTGCACACTGGTTCCTAGATAAACTGTATGGGATCTTCCCTCAATACACTATACACAAAGTTGGACGGATATGATTGGAATATTTATTTAAGACGTCTATAAATCTTTAACTCAGGCAAAGCTATAAACGAATAAAGTGCAACTAAGTAGAATAAATTGTTAATTGGTAACATTTACAAAAAGTGCATTTAACCAAAAGCAATTAGTGGACATCCAAGTGTAATTACCACTGAATGATCATAGTACAACCAAGTGCAATAAAGAGTTGAGTAAAGTAGCGATTAATGGACGAAGTGCAATCAAGTACAATTCAAATGCAAAAGTTAATGAACAAAATGCGGCCGAGTGTACATAAGTGAATTATATAACCAGACCCCTTGTCAGCACTGTTTCTTCAACAACTATGGAAAACAATCTTCTTCTTTCATTTGCTGAAATCAGATCTTCAAGGTTCGGATGCAGTTTAACAGCTGTATGATGTGGAGAATTCTGACAAGATGAGCGCAGTGCCAAGGTAAAGCGCATTGACTTCCAAAGCAACCTGCAAGACAGGCAGACAGTATAAACACGTGAAGCTATGGAAAATTTTTGACAGACAAAATGGGAAATGCGCTTGCTGCATGCCATTCTTTGATTAATTCCTAGGGGGATAAAATAAATAAAAGCAAACGTAGTAATTGCACATTGATAACTTCCAGCAAAATACTCTTTGTAATATTTAATACATTGTAAAAAATAGTATACCTATCATACACTCTTCTTTAGAAATATTTTTTAAACAAAATTAATTGTGTCTGCTTTGTGTTTAAGGTAAATGTAAAGCAACAATCTCCAACAAAAGATGGCAGCACTACCTCCATATATGTCTAATGTATTTTTATCGTTGCACGAAATTTCAATGTTGCTCCTACAAATTGAAGCATAGAGAGTTCAAACTTTCAGGAAGAAAAGTTCATAACTAGTTCAAGAGTTCAATCAATACTGATTTTTTATTTTCGTATTTCTTCATTGTTGAAATCGCTTGATTGTTGTTGTGAATATTAAAACCTGTAACAATGAAGCTGTTTCAACAATGAACAAAAAAGAAAATTAAAAATCGGAATTGATCGAACTCGAACTGGTTATGAACTTTCTTCCCTGAAAGTTTGAACTCTCTATGCTTCAATTTGTAAGAGGAACATTGAAATTTCGTGCAACGATAAAAAACCTTTACACATATACGAAGGTATATAGTGCTACCATCTTTTGTTGGAGATCATTAAGCTTAAGGAATATGGAAAGTTCATCGTATGTTTCTGATGGTGAGTTCGAAACGTTCTTCTACAATTAGTTTCTCCAGGTTACACTTTCCTTTCACATATTTGTTACCAAAAGACGTAGGATATATTTTGTATCAAAGTTCTTCAATGGTGAATCGAATTCACTATGTTCTACCTACGTAGGTTTGTTAATGCAAATAGGCTATGAGCTGCTCAAGCCGGGTTCTATTCTCGCTTCCAATTTTGTCTTCCTTCGCTAGGAACAAAAGCCGCTTATTAAAGAATTCCTAAATTGTGTAAGAAACTGTACTTAAAGTGTTCAAATAGAATCGAAAGTGTGCTGGGGGCATTCAAGAGATGTTGTCAAAATGTTCAAGAAGTGTATTATGTAACATTTATAAACAGTGGTGTTCGAAACGTGGAATTATTTAAAGAAATGTAACCTTTTTTTGACTAAGATGTTCAAAAGATGTTTATAACGTGTAAAAGAAATGTAACTTTTCAAATTGACGTGTTCAAAAGATGATTGTCAATTGCAAAATAAGTATCTTTCGTTAAATAAAGGTGCTGAAAACATGTTTTAAAAAAATAACAGATTCAAGTGCCTATTTTAAACAGAGGTGTTCACAAGATGTTCGTAATATGTAAGGAAGAGTAATGTTTTATAATAAAGGTGTTGAAGATATGTTTGTAAAATGTAAAGAAAATGTAATGTTTTAAATAGGTATTATCAAAAGTTGTTTACAACATGTAAACGAAAGGTAATGGAAGTGCTTAAAAATGTTTGTAAGATGTGAAATAAGTGTAACGTAATATTGAGATCCCAATTAATATTATTCCATAAATTGAATTTCAAATTAACTATGCCTCACAAGATTAAATTTAATGATCAGGGTATAGTTATTATGATAGTAGTACCAACCACCAACATCCACCACCACCCACCGGTAGCGTTCCACAAATTGTTTTAAAGCGCGGACAAATCTAATTAGTTGGAAGGTTCCGTGGACCACCCTACTCGTGCTCTATTCGAAGACAATATTATTTTTTTTGAGTTATGTATTAATAAAACTATACTAATATTGTTTTAAATAGTATTACTAGTATTTCTTTAATTTTATATTAGGATTATTAGCTCGAAGAAACTAATATGAACGTTATCAAGAATATTGTGTAAGTCCTTAAGCCATTTATTTCTAAAATTGAACGTATAATCTCTACCTTTCTTGTATACCTTAAAAGTCCTGTCGATCACGAATAATGCAAGGTTAGGGCGCGCTTATCTTCATACGAACGAGCGAGCGTGTATTTCTCCAACTTTTAGATAGTCATTGCATTCTTATGGGTTCCGACAACATGTTTTTTTTCTGATTCTGAACTGTACTGTATTCTCTCGAACTTAACTTTTTTCGTCTGTTTTCTTTAGTAGAGCTGAATTTAATCTAGACTCAGAGAACCAGAAAGACAGTGCTCGAGGACCACAGTTTGCGGAACGCTGTTCTAGGAGTATTCCATATAGATCCTCATTGTGCGTAGAATATATGAGAAGATTGGAGATCAATGAAGAATATTTATAATCTCCTACTTAGGATATTAAGAACTTATTTTAGATCAAGATTTCCGGAAAACCCTTAGAATATTCTGAAAATATTCCAAAAGATCGGGTATTACTACAATGTTTAGGATATACTCCAGAAATATTGTTAGTATATGTCCCATTCAGGACATTGAGATATTAGTAGAGAATATGCTAGGCATATTTCAATATTTTCACATGAATATGAGATAGTGTGCCTCTAGAATACCTATGCTGTGTGGGAAAGTACTTACGTTTAAATTATTTAGATCAACATTTAAAGTGATTTGAATACAATTTGTTACAAAGTAAAAAAAAATCTTAAAATTGAGAAGAAGAAAATCTATGCACTGTAAAAAAAATTTCTAAGAAATGAGATATCAGCAGACTCATTTAATTCAAAATCGGAAAATACCGGTTTGGAAATAAAATAAGTGATCTTGTTTCAAAACTGGCATGTTCTTAATTTCCATTAAATGATAATGCTGATATCTGATTTCTAAGAGAGAGAGAGAAAAAAATTCGGTGCACATACAAGAACTTCTTCTGAATTTTAAGAAATCGATTTTTTTTACTGTGTATGCTCTAGTGTTTGTAAAGAATTTAAATTTGAATTTTATTTATGGCCTTTACGCATCTAAGGCTCAGGTTGGGATAGGGAAGGGGGAAGAATTCGGGAAGTTGTCGGCCAGGGCCTTTGTTGAAGGTGCCATCCCGGCATTTGCCTGGTGTGACTGAGGAAAACCCCGGGAAACCCTCAGTCAGGATGGTCGGCCGCTGGAATTGAACCCACGATCTCCCGAGTGCTACACCAAAGCTCTACCACTGAGCTACGGCGACTCAGTGTTTGTAAAGAAGAGCTGCATAGAAAAGTTCAATAAATACATTTGTAAACAAATATACAATTCGACCATTTTGCATTCTTTACTTGCCTTACAGAGATGCACCATAGCTCTACTCTGTTTCAACATAATGTCTCTTTTCTCTTTTCCACTGGCCTTATTTTCTTGCAATTAATTTCCCTTTCCAAAGAAAGGATTCAAACTCATTATCTCACATTCAACGTCACTAACTACTTTCCTATTGCTTCTTCTTCAGAACTTCTGCTTTGTTGTCTTCTCTGTTGCCACTCCACTTTCTCTGCTTTAGAAATCCGAAGGATTGCTCATTGATTTCAATTTTGATAGGACATCCTGCTGCGCCAAAGGCATTCTCTCATTTTAGTTACTTATTTCAACTTGTATCTTGGTGTGGACACAATAAATTTAAACTGTCACGTGTTTTGACCTGGAAACTGAAATATTTTACTTATGTAAGCTTACAAATCATTAGATTGTCCAATAGCCCCTTTTAATATTTTAAAAATTGATCATGGCGCAAAATTCACTCAACGTTTCATCAGTGTTTCTATAATAGTAAGGGAACCAAGGGGACCCCACGTCCACCCACGCTCCTCCGTGATCCATCAGGACTATTTTTTTCTTGTTCTTAGGGATCTAAATAATAAAATTCATAACGATGTCCCCCCCCAAAAAAAAATAAAACTAGTTTTAGACCATAATGACGGCCAATTTTGGTCGAAAATTGCTCAAAAGTCTATTTTTTTTATATGGGGCTGGTGTGAATGAAATGATCGTTTCGACTCCTGGTGGGAAACGTATCTCAGCAACAGAACACAGGGATCGACTGAGGCCACGCGTCTAACGCCACAAACTCTGTATACGTCCAGCAAACTGGCCGAGGTACCCAGACAGTAAGAAGGCAGTGTGTAGTTGGACAGGGTCGTATGAAAGTGCACCATGGAGAAAAACGCAATTAGTGATTTTTCTTTACGAATTTAAACTCGGGCTTATGCACAGCAAGCCACAAAAGATATTAACAGTTGCATTTGAGACAGGAATGACGAAAAAACGCACCACATTCGCCGTTGGTTTGTCAGCTTTTGTTCTGGTGACACAGCATTGCAAAATGAGTCCCGTGGGTACCGACGAAATTCACGTTCGGATAAACTGCTCAGGAGCACCGTAAGAATGGCCCCACGGAAAATTGTTCGTGCCATTGCAGACGAGTAAGGCATACATCATAATACCACTGTCAGTCGGCGGCTCCGTGTGACCGGTAAGGTGAATAGGTTGGACTCATGGGTGCCACATGAGTTCACACAGGTCACCAAGAATCGCCGTCAGGAGGTGTGTAAGTCTCTGATTGTAAGGAATAAGCGGGAAGATTTCCTGCATCGGATTGTCAGTGCAGATCAAAAATGGTAAACGACCAGGACAATGGTTAGATTGTGATCAACGTCCAGGACGGTGTCCTAAACTTCCTCTCCACCCACGGAAGGCGATGTCGCTGGTATGGTGGTCTATGGTGGAAGCGATCCATCATGTCCTTCTCAGGCGAGGTGAAACCATCACCGCATATCGTTACAGTGTTGAATTCCATGAAATACACAGCAAACTTCTCCGTAAGGATCCAGTAATTGTCAACAGGCATGGAGTCCTCGTGTTGCATGACAATACGCGTCCACGCGTCGTGAAACGAACGCTACAGACTTCGCATGAGTTGCAGTATGAAACCCTGCCTCACCCACCGAATTCCTCCGATCTCACTCCCACTGACTACCACCTCTTACAGCATCTCGATCAGTTTTTGGCGGGGAAGACCGGAACATGATGATCGGGCCTTGCAAAATATAGTTGAGGATTTCTTCCCTCGGACTCCAGACTTCTCTCTTGAATCCAGTCGCCACGGACTACTTTAATTAACCAGGTAATGTAGTTTTCATTTTTAGACCTTTGAACATGATACAGGGAAATTGATACTTATAAAGTAGGTTGTATGAATCAGTTGAAAGGATTTTCCGAACTGAACATCAATATGAGTTATTTTCTTCAGAAAAGGATTTTAGTAATTCCAAATTTATAGCAGAA
>JAGDQP010057886.1:0-12656 GCA_022664845.1 Lepisma saccharinum
CTGGACGACTACCCCACAACATCCTCTGCCCTACCCTATCCGAGCCTGAAATGCCAAGAAAACATAAATTATATCAATTTAATGTTTATTGTATCTACAAATTTAAATCTTCCCAAAGTCATTTTTCTCTGCAGGCGAGGTATCTTCTTTATTTATAAAAATGTTTACAAGCACCTAACAGCATCTCTGCATCAATTTTCTGTTTGAATATTTTTCTGCAGTAATTTCACATACTGCAGTCCTTGACTGAACTTCGGTTATGAAGTTTTCTGTCAAATAAATGTGAAATGCAAAATTGTCAAATACATGTGCCTTTGGTGGCTTCGAAAGTCGCAGGATCCCTCCAGCCGAATTCTTGCCGCGCCACCAAAGGTGGAAAACACCGTACTCCTGTTTTTTCTCGGGGTTCTCCTGCTTCCTCTCAATTTGTCATTCCACCACTTTTTTGATTATTCTCATTTGTCTCCTTTCACCCCAAGGAGAGACAACCGTGGCAGTCTAAACTAGAGATTCATTCATTCCTATCTGTACACAAGAAAAAATTATATTTGTTTTTGGAAGAAAAAAAAATGTGTTTGATACTTTTATCACTCAATTTGTATTGAAATTTCCCACGGGAGAAATGTTCTGAAATCATCACTGGACACTGGCTATGCAAGTTTATTATCTATTTATGTTCAAAATCTACTTAGTAATTGTTTCAATCATCGCACTTTCCTGTCATATTTCAAACCGGTTCGCCACCCGAGTTGTCTAACAATTTTTCTACTTCTTTTATCATTCCATTTTTCTGTAGTTGAAAGAAAAAAAAAACTTGTTTTGAGGTCTGGCTTATCAGTCATCTGATCTATACAACTTGAGCGAGGGATCTTCGCGAGGGAGGGAGGCAAAACAGAACACTGTCGCTGGAAGAGGCGAACCGCGGAAGGGAATGTCAGCCCAAGTTGTAAAACTTGAACTGTTGCAATTTTTTAAAATCCAAAACCCTAAATTGTATTATTAGATATATTAAAAATGTGAGACATACCATTAATACACAGATATGTATCTCCTCTAGATGTGGCTAAAATTTGAAGCTTGTAACATTAAAAATAAGAGAGAAAATTGTTAAAAACACTGCAATGTTTTTTTTTTAAATGGGCTAACGTTCGAGGGAGTTGAGAGTGGTAGACCGTCTTAAAACCTTTTTTTTTACCTTGAATATGATCTCGCGGCGGGCTCGAAAGCTTGGAATTAATTTTAAACCACACAACGAGGTTATTACGAAACTGACATGTAAGCATTATTTCAAATGTATTAGTAAAAGAAAATTAAAATGAAAGTCTGTATATTCAATAAATGTTAGATTAGACTAAATGATACCAACCTAAGATGTGCTAAAGTAACTCTGTGTTGCTTTTAACCAGGGATGTGGAAGTAACAGCTACAAGTCGTTCTTTCTTCTGACGTCGGGAAGTATCCTGTCCCTTTGTACTACTTAGTTTTTGTTATTCAAACATTTCTTTGTTTCATAAAACATGTACACAACATAAAGCAACTTTTTTAAAATCAGTTTTGAAGAAGTCTTTGCCTTTGGTGTTGGCTCTTGTCAGGAAATGAGCATGATCGTGGTTAACGTGAATTGCGGGCTGCATATTTATTGACGCCCGACTGAGACTCTTGCTTTCCTTCTATTGGCTGTTTCACTGTCCTTTTGTTGCTGAATATTTCATTCCTCTGAAGCGAGTAATTTCTCGTGCCATATAAATTCTCGACCGTAAAGCAAAAGTATTGAACGCTGTTGGTATTGTTTATTATCATTATACTAACAAGAAGTAAAGAATGGAAAGTAACTATGCAAGTAAGATGCAAAGGGAAGGAAGAATTCTATATTTACCAACTTTATTCCGATCATTCAAACAGAACATTTGACGGGTGTAGAAACATTAAATCATCATATTGGAGTAAGTAGCTGTACCAGGGAACAAATTTTGCATTTCATCTTTTAAATCAATAGAGCTGCCTTGAAAAATGTACATAATACTCAAGTCTAATATTTAACAAATCACTAAATTTTGTGGCATGTCCGAGCTTAATACGTTCTGTGCTATAACTACATTTTCATTAACATGTTTTCTGTCCCTAGGTACAAAAACTGAATATACCTAGGGACGGATGTAGTTGTACGAGGGACACATTATGAAAATTACTCTAAATTGAAACATTTGATAAGTAATACATTTATATGCAATATAGAAGTCACGTAAGAAACATAAAGCAACGAAATGTGTTCAAATAATCACTGAAAATCTACATACGTAATACATGAAAATGACACGACTACTATACGTCTACTATCAGAACCGCATTAAGGGGGAGGGGAGGGGCTCTAAAGGACACATGTTCAAGGGCCCCACCAAAGGTTAATAAGTTACTTTTACGACTGCAGGTGTTAGGTTACAATCTTCAGCCCAAGGCGGGAGTCAGTAGTTCAGGCCCCCCAAATATCCAACACTGCCGAGTATGATCTTTGTTCCGCCAACAGCTATTATGGCTCAGGCAACTGTAGAATAATGTCGTTTTTAGCAATCGAAAATATTTCTGATTTACTATCACTGCCAGGTGTGTCAGTTTTAGACATTTTCTTTGAGAATCTGACGTTAAATCCATTATCTTCACACTAAATCTGTTCCCCTGGTACGTTTTACCAATGTGTCCCTACTAACGAGGTAAAAGTTAAAAACAGTTCCCTACTGTGCACCAAATACCAACGTAAAATGAGTTCCTCTATGGAATAACGGCGACAGCCATAAACTTAGTCAGTTTTGAAAATACATTTTTCTTAACATTGCAGACATTTTCCATTTACGAACATGCTGTGTAATACCGATCAAATCATTCGCTGTTCTTTGCAGGTAGCTTCATCTTTTACATACTCAGTTTGAATCTTAATATAGAAATTCCAGGAATGGCTTATAACTTCCTTAAACATACCTAAATATGACCGTTCAAATGTGAAAAAACGACCAACAAATGACTTAAAACATTCTTTTCTGTTATGCGATCGTGTGACTAAATTATTAAGGCAGCATTATATTTTCACGATCAGAACGAACCTTGGCATCACGGCTCTAGGTGAAAAAATGTTTTCGTCCACCATAGATGATAGGGAAAGGAAAATAATTTGACATTTCGTGATTTCTATTCCTTGCTGTGCTTCTCTTTAGGAGAATGTTTAATATCAAAGTCAGGAGAAACTTGAACGTATTGTAGATTTCGCCCAACTTTTTCGCTGCCAGTTCCTCAATCGTTTCAAAATGTTTTTGGAGTGAAAAAGAGAATAAGTGACAAGGAAAGAGCAGTGAAAATTTATTGTTTAGCTTTCAGTTGCAATCAGAATTCTTCCTTTACCTCTACAGAGACCTGAACTCACGTCTGGCATCTCTTTGCCCTGTCGCAGTGTTTCTCAACGTATTCACTAGGGTCCATCATGTGAACTGACGCACGCGTAGCTTGCCTTGTTCCTTTTTTTTTTTTTTTTTTTTTTAATAAATATTGAGTGAAATTGTTTGTATTACTTTTGCTAGCAAAATTACAGTCTCAAAAGTTTCGCGGCACACCTAACAAATGCCGTGTGGATCACTGCTCTATTGTGTGTTATGACAATTGTAAGCATATTTGTATGTGTGAAACATGTAAGCAACTGGAAACAAGCTGGAAAATATTGAAAATAAGAGTAAATCTTAAAAAAAAAAAAAAAAATATAAATCATGTACTTTGCTTCAGTTTAGGGTGAAATGAGTTGCTTATTATAATCTGAATCGCTCCCAAATCGTCAGAAAAAGATTACATTTCATCAAGTTCCGAGTCCTACTAATAAAATACTGATCCTCAGAAATAGAATACGTAACAACACAGATCCACGTCTTTCGTAGACACCGTCATTTCAGAAATACTAAGCTGTGTTCCATCGTTTTGTCCAAGTCTTGTGTACATATAGAAAGATAGATGCAGATTTGTCGTAGGTTGTACATTTGCATTATATTTCCCCATTTCTAAATATACTGGTTAGAATCTTGAGGTCAGACACACAGTAATTTGCTCCTGTCCCGAAAGAGGAAAATGCACCTGTGGGCTGACATGGAAGATCGAACAAGCCTTATTAGAGGTTTGGCAAATAAAATGCGTCTTTCTGGTTTTATTAGCTGCATTTTACTGATTTTCTTAACGATAAATTTAACCTGGATAATGATCCTATTTGTGGTTAACAGTTAAGGTGTAGACAATTATAGTTCTTGGGATGATGCAGAGCGCTCTATTATTTGTGATTTTCAAGGGTTACATTTAAGTTGGACACTGTCATTAAGCAGAATCAAAAGGTAATAGAAATATAGCAATGGTGTCGAACGTTCAATTGTCTGAGTTAGTTAGTTATATCTTTTCTACGTAATTCTTGTTGTATGGCCTTTAGCCATCTATAGCTCAGGCTGGGATAGGGTAGGGAAAAGGATACGGGAAGAAGTCGGCCAGGGCCTAAGTTGAAGGTAAGATCCCAGTATTTGCCTGGGTAACAGGAAATCATTAGAAAATCCTCAGTCAGAATGCTCGGCTTCTGGGATCGAACTCAGGAACTTCATAATACCAACTGAGCTTCGGTTACGTGGTTCTTCCTGTGTTGTCTCATATGATTTTTACTTTGTGTAACGTACTAAATCTTCGATAGAGAGCGTATGTTGCTCAGCTGGGGAGCTATGGTTTTCCTGGTTGCGGGCTGACGTTTAAATACATCCACACACTGTTGCTGTGTTCATAAAACATAATTTTCTCTAAATAAAGAATAACCTATTCTTAATTTAAACTTTCCTTTAGTCGTATACATACATACAAAGTTTACTGAAAATTGGTCCAGCGATGTCGGATTGATCTATTTGCAATATCCCGATATATATTCACTGGAGAAGCATTATTTTTTCAACTACTGTATATATACAGGGTGTCTACCACCCTGGAGTACTCAGGGAAATTTATAATTTATGAGGGAGGAACTCAGGGAAATTTATGACGTGGGTTCGGTTCCCACTGCTGACCGGATTTTTTCAATGTGTTAAAATCCTCTATTTTAAAGAAATTATACTTTTTTTTTAACTTGTGACATACCAATAATGTACAAGATGCTTGGACTGTGTGGTGGTAGTATTAAAAAATATATAATTGCGTATTATTTACATGTTCCACTATACTAAGAACTCAGGGAATTTGGAAAAATATATCATGGAAAACCTGAAAAATTCAAGGAATTTCAAGTCACAAAATCAGTAGACATCATGATATAAGTACAGGATATTGAAATACAAGTGAATGTTCAAGCTCAGTCAGTACAGCACTCCAATACAAACTATTAAATAACTTCCAACAGTTGATTTCGTAACCGATTCTTATAACTAGATATATATTTTGATAATCTTTACTTTCTGTCTTTATTAACAAATTATTTTCAAAAGAAATTAATATTGAAATATGTAATAATAAATCACGTATTTGTAATAACAAAAGTATTAATGTTTGTACTGTCAAATTTCTAGCAAAATTAGTTACTAGGATCTTCAACTGTTGTTTATAATAGTATAAAATTTCTAACAGATTCCTTAAATACTATCATTGATCCGCAGAACTAATCACGAAATCACAAGAGAATAAAAGAATAATAAAAAAAAAATAATAGACTATGATTATCCCGCTTATTATGGTCTGGTCAACTTTTTCATATCTTTTCCCTTAACCTAGGCCCAGGTGGGTTATTTTTTAATAAAAAATAGAACAGTTTTTTTTTTAATCCTGCTAATCACCAACTTGAGAAACTTTTGGTCAGCATTCGCTCCGTGTTTGTCCTGACATGGTCCTCTTTTTATTTGGCTCTTATAGACGTTGTGCAAATTTAACAGCAGCACGTCGCATCTGCAGTTTATCTGTCAAAATCGTGTGTCCCGAGTCTGTACTGTTGTTTACTTCACGTTCTTGTGAGACGACGGTTTGCAAGGATGACTACCCGCACCCTTTTCACGTGATTGATGTATGTAAATGTAAACGCCTGTCCTATTTTGTGTCGTCCTTGATGGAGGTTCGATTCGAAACGTCTGCACCAAGTGAAACATTATGTTCGACTAAAAGATTCCTCACCGTACGCTTTATGCAACATGTAGAAGGTATATGTGAAAGTTTTGTGCAATTTGACATTGAATTTCACCCATATTTGCTGCTCTTCCAGTTCCTTTATGGTTGGGTAACTAACAAGCAATACGAGCAAGCAACACATTTGCACTCAACGCACTTTCGCTACTGCGTCACTGCGAATAGAACTAGTTCAAAAACTGGGTGAGTTGATGACCAAGACAATCCTACTGACCAATCCTTGATTGGCAGAAATATTTAGTGTCATAGGAGTGCCACTGTCGGTTCTCTTCCACGTATTTATATACAAACTTGACAAAAAAAAGTTCTGTGTCCTTTTGCACAGGCCTTGCGTGTAGGCTAACCAGATTGGCTTGGGCAGTCCAGATTGAACAAGACGACTAATCAGGACTTATTCATATGTGTATTAATGAAATTGTAGAGTAATTGGAGCGCAGTGGTTTGTCCAGCGTATCCTAACAACCTGCCTGTATTAGCCTATAACCCTACAACTGCAGGATTATCAAAAATCTTATCTATTTTTAGGAAATTGTTGGAGGGGGGCGGGGTACTCGAAGAAAATACTTCAGATTTGGTTCGGACATCTTGATTGATTAGACTGCTTTAATGTCTTTTGGCCACAAGCTTCCGTTATGGTATTTTTGTACTATATGTTATCAGTTTGTATGGTACCATGGCGCCTGAACAAATAATGATAAAAAGAAATTTACCTCAGATTTGGTTTAGATGACATGTGGAAAATTGTGATCTTACCACATTGAAAGCACAAAAGTAAACCATGCTAACTAAACCCAAATCTGGTATCAGTTTCTTTTTAAATACCATACGAACTGAGTACTTACAGTAAAAAAATACGTACCGTAAGAGAAGATTGTCAGATAAAAAGGTCCTCAAGGTAGGGCTGTCAAAAATATCGATATAACGAAATCGGTATCGGTATTTTGGAATACCGAAACTTCGATATCACTCATACCGAAATATCGATATACCGAAAATACAGATGTACGAAATACCGAAAATACAGATGTACCGAAATACCGATAATACCGAAATATTGATATACCGACCCAGCAAGAAAAATGCCGACCCCGACCAACTAGTAGTCGGGGAATGGTCAGCGCCAGGGACGTATTTAGGGGGTTGGTCAGGGGAATCCGGACCTCCGAAACTCACAATTTCATGGAAAAATAGTATAACTTCTGCGTAATAACCCAGACACACCTTAGATCCCCCAGAAGCCCTTGGACCCCTCCCAAAACCAAATTCTGGATATGTGCCTGGTCAGCGCGATCCATAAGTGGCGATTGGTCGTCGAACCGTTTTCGAGTCACCGTCGGTGTCGTCGGGCCGCCGTCGGTGTCGGCATAAAGGCGTAACCCCGCCCGCCGAAGTCGGCTTCTGGTCAGGATTTTTCAAAACCCGATATCGGCTCGCTCGTCGGCCGAACTTCGCCGACCAAATGCCGATGTTGGGCTTACGTCTCCTGGCATGCTGGGGGAATACCGAACAGTATCAATATACTTGACAGTATCGGAATATTGAATTCTTCTGAAATTCTGAAAAAACAAACAAAGAAAAAAAAACAACTAATAACTTATTTATAGAGGAAGTAGCACGGCAGAGCTGAAACCAGGTAAGTTTTGGTGACCCGCCCTGACCAGGACATACGTGATCCGGTTTAAAACTTGACCCGATTATCCCGGTCTGAGAATAATTAACTTCAGTTTCGTAATTTTCGTGCTCGGCGGGGTAACACCTGCGATCTCGGTCTACCCTGAAACACAAGGAAATAATCAAATACTCTACTTTTATCTCCGGGTGAGGAGACCTAAATCGGGTCAGGCCGGGTCTCAAGCATAGACCCGCTCCAAAACGTGACGTATAATCACAATTATCACAATCCAGAACTGAGTTTCGGATATTCGGATATCTGGGGCATTGAAACATCATCATAGCATTTCCTAATTCGTACAGGGTGCCCACAAAATGTGTGAACTTAAATTTCATGACATTTCCTGACTTCCTAATCAGATTTTTAAAACAATCCTTACTTTCAGACTATCCAATTTTAACTTTTGCAAAATATTTTGTTTTCCTTTACATGCAGCCTCCACCTCTCTCACCTGAGTTGCAAATTTTATGATTTTATTACTTCTTTAACAATAAAATTACAGGAACTAAGTTTTTACTAAAATATTTTGCAAAGGTACTGATTAAAATAACCCAAATTTACATTCTCTTTCATCATGAACATGTTATGTAAGTCAAGCCAAAGGAAATGCTAACAACTACAACATACATATGAATAAATTCTTTGAATATAAGCAATGAATATTAGACTATTACAATTAAACAATTTCATCAGAACGAAAACAGAAGTTTAAACAATATAAACAGATGTTAATTTTGCGACTTCCGCAAGAGTTTGATTTTCTGAGAAAGTTCGTCTTGCTCCGTTCCAGATTTTTCTCTCAACTTCTTTTGCTCATCTTCCAGTTTCTTTATTTCATTCATGATCTTCCTTTTTTTTTTTTTACAGAATTATTCTCTTTTATTTCTTAGTATTACCAGAGAGAACTCTCTGGTATTACGCTGTGTTTTCAGAGAATCTTTATATCGCCTCCGAGCAGATCTTGCATATTGTCATCCTTCCTTATGATGACAATACTATGGATTCCTTTGCAACTGATAACAGCATCATGCACTCTCCTCAGTGCTATTATTGTATGTTCACATTGGATTTCAATAAGAGCAGAATTCCCTGCTTGTCTTGGAGATATGTTCCAAAGCTTTGGGAAAAGGATGTTCTTGCATCTTCACACGAATATGAGCCCCTGAGGGTAAATTTCCTGACGCAACGGTAGATTTTGTACTTTTTCCTGGCTTTTGACCTCATATTTAATAATTTCCCTGACTTCTTGTGATAAATCTTGAAATTCCTGATATTTCCTGATTTTTTTTCTACTTGTGAGCACCCTGTCGTACGTATTTTGGGGGATTTTTTTCGGCTAGCAAACGATAAGTCTTATTTTGGTTTCTTTTACTCTTCATTTTAGTGTATTGTGAGGAGAGAGAGGGAAAACAGAATCATAGAAAGAGAGAAAAATTGCTGAGTTATACATGAATTGCAAGAGTAGTGCCATTGAAACCAGTCCTATAATAGTGCTTTGTTACTAATACATATATTAAAGTGACAAAAGGAAAACAAATAATCGACAGCACCTGCTTGTCTCTTCAAACCCCTCCCTCCCCATCGACAACCGTGACTACTCTTTGCTCTGTGACGTGGTTATCAGTCACTATGTAATAAACATTGCACTCTTAGAAGGAAAGAAAAAACATGTCCTCCTCTCTTCCCTTTTAAGCATGCAGCAAGATAAAAAATACGAAACTCTTTTTCCAGATTATTTGCTTTTGAGAAATAAAGCAAGTATTTTCGAAAAAAAAAAAATGTTCCTATCAACTAACTTCAAAAAACAATAACAATCAACTACACAACTATTTCAATAAAATATATTTTTCGAGTTTCAGATAGATTGAATTAAATTGGCTTTATTTATGGTAAATTATGGAAACCCTGGCCAATACCTTCCCCATGCTCTGTCTACCTTATCCCGGTCTCTCTCTCTCTGTCTCTCTCCCTCTCCAGAAGAGAAGTAAGAAGAAGGAAAGGGAAAGAGAGACAAAGCTCTCTCTCTCACCGAGCCGCCTTAGCTGAGTAGTAGAGCGTTCGTGTAGGGTTCGGGAGATTGTGAGTTCGACCATCCTGACGAGGTTTCACACAAGGCAAATGCCGGGTGGCACCTTCAACATAGGCCCTGGCCGACACCTTTTCGCTCCCTTATCCCGGCCTGAGCCTTAGATGCCTAAAGGCCATAAATAACATTCAAAAATTCAATTCTCTCTCCTTTCTTTATTTCTTTCTTTAGCTTGGGCCGGGATGAGGTAGGCAGAGGATGGGGAAGGTATTGGCCAGGGCCTTTCATAATTTACCATCGCAGTTTCAGATGAATCATAATAACGAAATCTGAATTCTGGGTCTTTGAATCTGCGACCCAAATTGGACGAATTCATTGCACCGGATATCCGAAACCCCGGAGTTCCGAGTTTCGGATATCCGGTTCCTTTTGGATCCGGATCTGGCAATCCCTACTCAGCAGTTTACGAATTACATCAAAATGTTGCTGAAATGCATTTTGCTGCTGGCTTTTATCCCATCGTCAAAACTGCCGTTGCGTTATTGACTTTGTTAATTGACTCCATGCGAAGTCGGCAAAACTACAGCAACTGTGTTTTCATTATTAGGAAAGGACCAAACAGTACCTGATTAGTAGAGAGGACCTCGGGGCTCAGTTGTTAGAGCGCTCACCTCTGGTGCTTGGGTTCTTAGGTTCAAACTCTCCTCGAGCCATGTGAGCTTTGTGGTGAACAAACACCGTATTTTTGGGGTTCTCTCGTGTTCTCCCACTTTCTTCATTCCACCAATCTATCCATTATCATCAATCTGGTCTGAGTTGCCTAAAGGCCATAAAAAATAAATTCAAAATACCTGATTACAGCACAATAATTTATCAAGATGCGTGCTTTTTCTTGATTTCGAAATGAGTCTGTGCGTTAATGTTTATTATTATATCAGTATAGTATTCTGTAATATGATTAATCAACTTTTTCTTTCTCTTATTCTTCTTTTTTTATTTGAGATCGCCAATATTTCATTGCTTATCTCGTGTATACACTATATTATTATTATTACTCTACAGAATATACACTATATTATTACACTGGCAAGATTAAAAGAGTGACATTTGCACCCATTTGCTGCCGACCGGCTAGTTGTCAATTTTTCTGTATTAATTTCGATGTTTACCTAACACAAGGTTCTTGTGAAAAAAGGAATTACATATATTATTTCGAACTGCACGGTTGCAGAACAAATTCCTCAATAAAAATCTTGAAATGTATGGGGTGCCTTTCTTGACTTCGTAACCAGATACTGGGGCTGGAAGATTGTTAAGGTGTGAGGAGTAGTCTATATACACAGAGAGTTAACGTGCCGCGCTGGTGTAATAGACAGCATACCCGGCCGGCAACTGGGAGATCCGGGTTCGAGTCCCAGTCGAGCCGGTTGTCAAATTTTCTGTATTAGTTTCAAGGTTTACCTAACACAAGGTTCTTATGAAAAAGGAATTACAACCCTAAGTATAGATAATTACGCCTAAAATTATACTATTTTTTGCATATTAACCGGAATTTCGGGGTGGGTGTCCAGGCCAATCCCCTAAATACATACATTTAAACGGGGGGCACCTTGGAACAGTGGAGACAACTTTTAATTTATAACACGATTTTTTTTTGTCCAACATTTATAAATTTCAAACATCATGCCACACAGCTGTCATTTGTTTTCATCATTTGTGTACGTTACCTGGCGAAGTATGGTACCTGATGTAATTTTACCTGGGTACCAAAGTAAAAATCCATCTCAGAGAAAGAGAGCGGTTGCGGCGGCAGGTCATCGACTCGAAGGTCCCGGGTTCGAGTCCCGGCATGGTTGTGGATTTTAACAGCTAAAGGCGAATCGTGACGGGCCGAAGTGTAAAGTTACTAGACTGGCCCATATAAAAATAAAGTTTACTAAAGTTTTTCTTCTCAGAGATTGTAAGCTTCTGGAGAGAATAAAACCGTAGCATATATTTCCATGTTAACTATACTCCTTCACGCATTAACTGTTGAGAAGAAAAAATAGTTTGCAACATATTAAGACGGTCTTCTACTTCTGCCAGAGCTAGAAAGTTTACTATTGGTGCTTATGGACAGAAAATTGATACCGAATATCTTCATTTTCTAAGGAACTGGATATATTTAATAGAAAAGAAAAGTTTTGGAGTATTATAAGAAGTTTATGCACGGGTTGAAATACTTAGAACGTACATTTGTCTCCTAGTTTTTCAGAAATAAATTATTTAAAAAATAAATAAAATTATTATTTTTTCTACAAATTACAATATGTCTAACTTTGCAACCACTTACCCTAGAAAGACCAACTTTTTTTTGTTTTATTCCTTGTGAACAAACGATTCTAATAATTTTAATTGCAATCATATCTGATACACCAATAAAAAATTGTATTTTTACATAGCTATTCCAGTCCACCTGTCAAAGGTTTGATGAGAGTAAGCCAGCCCCGCCCCTGTCTTCGCTTTTAGTCCGAGGGGAAAAAGAAGGGAGGGTCTACACAAATCCCCTCTTTATTCAGCTTCTACAACAGGTGCCGACGGGAATGTAAACATGCTGTTTTAGAAAACAGCATGTACCTGAAAGATTTTATGTAGTGAAAGCGAGATATGAGAATTTTGTAACAGTATAGCAACATCATATTTGGAATGGGGTGATATTTGGAAGAGTTGCAAGGTCTATTGTGTGGTTTCCTGGAAAAAAAATTTAATTTAGTTTAAAGTTATATGAAAACTCTCTTTTTCTGATTTATA
>JAGDQP010057887.1:0-10891 GCA_022664845.1 Lepisma saccharinum
TTATGTATGGCCTTTAGGCAAGTTTGACTCACAGTTCATTTGTCATGTGATTAGTCTAACTTAAGCGTAATCAAGTGTATCTAACATATTTGAAAGTATCCATCATTTTAAAACCAGTAAACTTTCTGTATAGACACATCTCATTCAAATTTATTTATGGCCTTTAGGAAACTTTGACTCACGATGATATTCAAAATATTGTCAGTGTTTACAAACGTGCTTCATGCATAGTTTTTAAAGCCGAGGGGTTGGGGGAACATGTTATTTCCTGCAGAAATTGCCAGTCGAAACTTCACTTTACATGGATTAGTTTCTATAGAAATCAAAACTAGAATTTTTATTGTCAAATGCGGGATTTGAACCCGGCACGCTGTCTTTGCGGCTATGGGTAAGATAAAAATTTAGCTTTCTCTCTTTATAAAATTAGAAATATATATGCGATAGCCTGCATTAGACTTAAGACGTAAATGATTAACATGAAACAGGAATGAAAATAATAGAAATATAGAACATGCATCTTAAATAATAATAATTTTTAAAATATCATCTAGAGATTCGGAAAAAATAGTGTTTCAACTTAAACACGTTTTGCTAACAATTTGCTGAACGATTTTTTCAGACAAGTGGGAAGGGATACTTATACATCCTCGGTGTACTGCTCGCCTTCAGACAGGCCGGGCGTATACTATTTTGCCAGGTTCTCAAGTGCCTTCAGGCAGGCATAAGGGAGCCTTCAGCCCATCCTAACAACGGCTTGCACGCCTTCAGACAGGCCAGGCGGTCGTTTACCTTGCTCTTGTACGCCTTCAGACAGGCGGACAAGAGAACTTATCGATCCTTGTTGTATTGCTCGCCTTCAGACAGGCCGAGCGTATACTACTCATCCGCTCTTGTGAAGTTTCTTTCCGTATGCCTTCATGTTTATAATTAAGATTTGCCTTTCAGCATAGAATTAGCGTTCGGTGATCCCACACCCCAGAAGCCGTGGCGGAATCTTGGCAGCATATCTGAGAGGCTTTCCATTAGATCTCTTCCGGGACTGTACAATCTATAGATAATAAAGTAATTCCAGGTTCAAATATTATTGATCTTATCAACGATGTGGTAAGAACTCGAAAGACTCCTAAAATCCACTTGGTATTCAAGATTTTAAAAGTTTATTACAAGATATTAATATTCCATTAGAATTAATTAATTTTCAATGTGGGGGAGGATCTACTAAAATATTAAAGCAGAATATTACTAGTAAAGTACTAAAAAGGAAAAGAAGAATTCTAGTAAAGTATTAATAAAGAAAAAGAAAAATATTATTAGTCAAGAAATAAACAAACGTTATTGTTCATTATTTAAACATTATAAAGAATATAAGTTTTAAATATGTCACTTCACCAAATTTATTATGCGTATGCACATTCAAATTCTTTAGGTAGTATCTCGAAATTAAAAAAGAAAACTGGTCTTTCTCAGAAAAAAATAAAAAATGGTTAGCTTCACAAGATACATACACTTTACATACTCCTGCTCGTAAACATTTTTCTCTTAAAAAATATTATGTTAATGCACCAAATGAATTTGTACAAATGGATTTAGCAGAAATGCAAAATGTATCAAAGTTTAATGATGGATATAAATATATCTTATCCAGCATTGATGCTTTTAGTCGATATGCAATTTGTATTCCAGTTAAAAGCAAAACGGGTCATGTCATGGCAAAAGCAATACAATCAATATTCAGTAAAAGAAAATTACCTTCACTTCATTGTCAAACTGATTTTGGAACTGAATTTTATAATAAACATGTAAAACGTGTTTTTCAAAAATTTAAAGTGAATCACTATAGTAGACATTCTGAAATTATAGCTGTTTTTGGCGAACGTTATATTCGAACTTTAAAAGAAAAAAATTATAAATACTTCATTGCTGAAAATACTTAGCGTTATATTGATATTTTACAAGATCTTGTAGACAGTTATAATCATACGAAACATTCTTCCATTGAATATGTTCCTATTCAAGTAAATGATTCTAATGTTAATGAGATTTGGGAAAGACTATACGGACAAGAAAATAAAATTAAGCAAAAACGTAAATTTCAAGTGGGAGATTTTGTCCGAGTAAATAAATATAAGCATAAATTAGGAAAAGCATATTTACCGAAATGGTCTCGCGAAATATTTTTAGTTAACCAGTGTATTAAAAGTAATCCTATTACTTATAAAATTCAAGATTGGAATGGTGAAGTTGTAACAGGCTACTTTTATCAACAAGAATTACAAAAAGTATTTGTAGGAAAGCGAAAAACTTATTTATTTGAAAAAGTATTAAAACGTAGAAAAGATTGGATTTTTGTTAAATGGTTAGGTTATCCTTCATCTATGAATAGTTGGGTTAAAAAAATCTGTTCAGTCATAAACATGCTCTGTCACGAACAAGTCGATGAGTTTTGTCACTTTGCCATCAAATGTTTCCAATAATATTTTTGAAAATAAAACAAGTTTCTATACTACGAAACTATCTCAGCCGATTCATTTAACAGGAAATTGGGTGGTAGGTTTAACTGGACTTTCTCTTCCACTGAGTTTTTATAGTATTCAAAAAGAAGAAAAACTTATTATTCAAGTAGGGGATAAAAATATAAGGGAATATAATATAAAATTTTCACCCGGATATTATGAATCTATACAATCGATTTTCGATACTAATCGTACAATTTTACGTAAACAAATGGGAAAAGAATATGATGAGAAAAAATGTACATGTATTTGAGGAAAGTAGTATTCTTAATAAAAAGTTTCATAGTGTAGAAATAGTTAGTGTTGAACGAATGACCAATGAAGAGTCTTTAGTAATAGAAGAAAATTCAATCGTTATACAATATGACGAAAGTAGAGATCAAGTTTATATTTCTCATAAACGAATTCCTAAACGTGAATATCTTTTCGCGATGAGTCCTGGATTGCAATAATTTTAGGATTTAATAAGAATTTTCAAGTGAATACACTAATAGTTCACTTTTATCCCATGAATCCAAAAAAGAAACCAAAGTTTCTAAATGTTCCAGCACCTTACCACACAAACCTTGATTATCTTATTCCTTTAGAAATTAATGTATGTATTGATATTGGAAAAGATCAACCCTTTATGGTAAGAAAATTCGAAAAGTTGGAATTTAAGATTATCACTACGGAAAGATTAAATCTTATAGTTTTAATTGTTCACATTATGTTAAAGTTGAAAAGAAATATTTTGATACTTTTCATGTAGACTTAAAAGATGTGCACGGATGAAAATTGCCATTTCAATTTGGAACGTCAAGCGTAACACTACAATGATTTCTGAAAGTAGTGAGGATAGTTTTTACATTACACTTACTTCTAATGGAAGTAATCAAAGTTATTATAATAATGATCCAACATATATTTTCAATATTCTTAATAATCGAATTCATTTAAAGAATTCGTGGATGGTAGGATTAAGTGAAATTCATATTCCCTTAACGTGCGATAATATTATTACTGGTCAAAATATAATATTGTATGATGGTGTTAAACATAAAATAACTCAAAGATATTATTCCACCGTTCAACAATTGTTAGATGAATTAAATAATAAATCCAAGTAAAAATTTGAATATTCAAACATTGTCATTGTAAAAGTTGATCATAATATAAAATCTTTACGTTTATCACCAATATTAGCATTGCAACTAAGCCTTGAACCTGATATTAATATTTTAAAAGATACTCGTATTCCTAGACAACGATTATTAAATAGTGGTTATCCTCATCAAGTATTTGTTTATACAGATATTATTCAACCTCCGTTTGTAGGTGATACAAAAGCACCACTTTTAAGAATTATATCTATGACCGATAATCATCATGGGAAAGTACAAACCATAACTTTTCAGAATGTACATTATTTTCGACTTGCAAAATTTTCATTTGACATTGTAGAAATACTACTAAAGGATCAAACAGTCGAAATTTACCATTTGCATCTGGGACATTGACCGTAACCCTTAACTTTAAGCGTTCATCAAAATAAAATGATATACAATTATGCATGGAGGTAGATGTATACCTTACTTTGCAGGACCTGTTTATTAACAGGGGCATGGGATTGGGAGTTTATTTCGAGGACTTTTTCGATTTGCTATGCCATTCATTAAACAAGGAGCAAAAGCAGTAGGACGACAAGCTTTACAAACAGGAATTCAAGTTGCAGGGGATATGCTTGAAAACGGTCCTATTAAAGATTATTTAAAAGCACGAGTTCGCGAAGCAGGCTCATCTTTAAGAAACGAAGCTGAAAATAAAGTTAATCAGTTGCTTAGTGGTAGCGGTAAGCGAAGGACACGTAAACGTAAGGCTTCCGTACGTATTGAACCACCAACTTTAAAAAGGCGACGAGTATATAAAAAGAAATAAAGTAAAAATATTTTTACTTAAATATGTCGTTTCTTACAGCTAAAAGTAATGAGTGCTGTACGAATGAATTCAACTTAGTTTCTGTTCCTATGACACAAACTGCGATCGAATCATCTCGTATGGTAGAGTGTCGACCAATTTCTTCACTTTCTTCTGAGGGACCTATAGAATTTTTTATACCTGGGGATACTGGAGAATATATTCATCCAGCAAATATTTATATTTATGTCAACTGTAAAATATTAAGGTGAAATGAAGATAATTTACAACTAGCAGCAGTAGGCATAAGTAAATTTAAGTCCGTCAACTTCCCCTGGAACTCATTGGACTGCCATATATATTAATAAACATGGACGGGACAATATTTTGATAGCTTTGGAAATGAACCTAGTGAACCAATTGTAATTTTTTTAAAACGAAATTGTAAATTATATCATGTAAACAAAACTCAAATTCAACATAAAGAATCTATTCTTTGTGGACTATTTTGTATTGTAATTATTTATTTCACTGTACGAGGAAAAAAATATATTCTCTACATTTTGTACTTCGAATCTTAAGAAAAATGATACAATTGTAAAATCACTTGCAAACAAATCATCAAAAGAAAAGAAAAATGTAAATAAAAAATATTATAGTAAAAACAAATCTTTTATTTATATGATTATTATTAAAAAACTCTTATTATCAAGGTTATATCAAATAAAATATAGAAAATAAAGTGCAAAAGTAATGTTTATTAAGAACATCAACTAAAGTGAACCATAAAGCAAGTTGCATATGCTTATTACATTTGCATGACTGATAAAATTTCTACAATTTTTTCTGTTTTTTCATGTTTCATCCAATACTACAATCGTGAGCAGTTTCTTAGTGCACAACCATTAACTTCCACAGGGTCATGATAAGTACACTTTGTCATATCAATGTTCAAATTCAATGTTTTCAGCGCAAGACATTCTATTTCATTCACATTGTGAACATTTTCCAAGTGAAATAGTTTCTTAATCCACTGTACTTTTTCAAGACCTTTACAAAAGAATATAGCTTCAGTTGTACACAATTGAAATATTATTTTACGAATATGTGCAATGTTATACCCATTTGAACTATCCCATTCAAAATTATGAAAGTTTTCTGTTAACCATTGCACTTGTTTTTGATACCCTACTCCTAATTCTGTAATTTCACAAGGTAATTTCACTAAACAATGGAATAAAAGACTAGCATCACAGGATACTATACAAAATTCTCTCATAATGAATTCATGTTCAGAGATTTTGAAACCTTGCATGTCAATAATATACTGTCCTTAAGATGTGAATAGACGTTTTTCTACTGAAAATTGTTCATGAATAACTTCAGGTATTAGTTGTGCAATGAATTCACTATTACGTACTAATTCTCTACAACTTTTGAAAAAAGAATTCATAGAAATACTTACATGACCCTTTCCTTTGAAAATTTCATAGTATTCAAGAAAAGTTTGTGATCATTCAGTTCTTTCACCAAATGTTTAATAGCACTTTTCCTACATTCCATAGATATATATATACAGTTATTATGAGGGATCTTTAATCTACACGCATTACATCGAATAGGATTCTCCTTTAGATATGTTTTAAAAGTTTGTAGAACACATCCCTCCACTACATAAACACCATCACAAAATGTACACAAAAAGTCTGACATTTTTTCACTCACTCTTCCTTTCCTATCTTTTTCCAGTAACATATCCATTATACTTGACATAAACACTTTCACCACTCGCCAAAGACCATATTTCATGTTTCTTTTTAACACATCATCATCAATCGCTTCACGATGATCTTTTTTATATATACGATAAAGTTCAATTAATGTAGATGGTTTTAAAATATTTATCCACACTGCTTTTCTAAAATGTTCTTCATTTTCTTCTCCTGTTATCACCTCCCCTTTTAAATATCCTAAACATGCATGTCATGTTTGATTGTATTCATCATAGAAACAACCTTCACATAACACAGGAGTTTGAGGATTCCACTTCTTTAACACTTCTTTAATACAGTTTTCATCTACCCATTGCTTTCTACACTTACACGATAGAGTTTTCACTTGATCACTTACTTGAACTATTCTTCGTGTTGATGTTCCTCCTGTTGATGATGGTATGACAGGTGAAGATCTCACTATTACTTTGTTAGATTTCACCAAATTTGATGATCCCGATGATGATGATGATGATACTGCTACTGTTCGTGAAACTACAGGTGAAGATTTCACTATTCCTAGGGGAGATTTCACCAAAGTTGATGATCCTGTTGATGCTGCTACTGCTCCTGAGGCTTCTGCTTCTCCTGCTGCACCTAAGGATGTCTGCTTTATGCTCGTATTTCCAGAGAAGAGACGTTTCTTTGAGGGATACACCATTCCATATAACACATGCTTCTTCGATATCTGCTGCTTCTTGGGAACTATAGAGGAATAAACCTTCCCAGATTCGTCGTCATCCTTCTCCTCTTTTACTAGAGAACAAGATGATAATTATGAAGGAGATAGTCTATCAGCCTTTACTTCTGACCTTAAATAACTATATATTGTACGGTCTCCTGTATCCTCTTCTTCTGCATACCATTAGCAAGTAATGTCAGCGTCTCCACAATATCGTCATCTTCCGCTGTTAAGTCTACTACTTCTCCTAAACCTTGTTCATACTGCTGCTGCTGTTCTGCCATGACTGAAGCCCAACTCACTTTATAATGATGTATACAACACTACTGCCCTCTATATATTCTAAACCTTATCAAGATGATATCATAAGTTCATCAGATAGCAATATGAGTAAGGAGGATATAAACAAGATATCAATAGCGTCGCTGTCAATGACCATATAACGTCAGTCCTCAAGTCCTGACTTGCACCGCCTAATGTGACAAACACGCATGACTCATACATATATTCAACCATTTGACAACACTGTGATGATGTCATCCAAACACGTAGCACTATAGTATAACGCCGTAATCATATGACAACCTCGTATGAGTCATCAAACAACTACGAAAATCCATAGTATTCCTTCCCTAAGGTTACGTAACGGTCTCTGACGTCATCAACCTCTCATTTTTTTCTAATATGCCCGCCCAATGTTACGCTAAGGTCACGTGGTTTTCTCTGACGTCACAAGCCTCTCCCACAATCAGCCAATCAACGCTTCCACGCTGTGACGTCACAAACTCTCGGCCAATCAGAGGCTTTTAAAAATTGTAAGAAACATGCCCCTCTTCTACTCTGGTCACATAGCTAGACGAGCAGATGGAAGATGGATGACAAATGTATTACACTGGATTCCTAGAGAAAAGAAACGACCGAGACAACGTCCAAATGCAAAATGGGTAGATGAAATCAAGCATTTGTTAGGAACTACATGGATGAGAATAGCATCAGACCGAGATATCTGGAGAGAAAAGGGGGATAGAAAATGACCTTCATCCAGCAGTGGATAGAAAATGGCTGAATATGATGATGATGACATATATATATAAGGGATACCAGTTTAGTTTATCTTCTCTGTTACTAGTAACGTACTAATGAGTGCATTATACCTCACTAGTGAAGGTTATCCAACGTTTCTCTTCTATCTCTCTAGGCTGTCTGTGTATTTGTTATCTGTGCTTGCTCAGTTCTCTTTTAAGTTGTATGGAGAAAACTAATAAATAAGACATTTTCCTTTATAAATATAACTTACGAATCATAACATTATATTTTCTTGTAACTTGATAAAAATATTTTGTTTATTCCTGCAGGAGGTGTCTGAGGATTTGGATATGTGTTGGAGAGAAATTCTCTACATGTGCCTTATTTCATTCGGTAAGTGAAAATATAAAGCACGCTTCAATTGTAGTACTCGAATTTCAGCTCTTACAAAAACTGATTACTTTAATTCAAAGGAATACCATTGAATAGTATTCAACCACATGGTTTCAAAATGTAGTTTATAACTAACGTTTAGGTTTTCTATCAGAATTTATTTAAAGAGATGAGACAACGTTTACAGATGGTAAATACATTTTTCCTCTTGTGTTGACATTGTGTTAGCGTATGGCTTCCATTTAGCGTTGACTTCTTTTCAACGTTGGCTTCATGTAACTAAACAGGTAGTTTTGAAGAAGGGAATACCTGATAACAGCTTTGATTTTGTATTATCGGTGTCACTCCCAGGTATAAAAATATAGATCTCCTGTACGGACAACGTATTTGTGTTCCAAACGACTTAGATCTAATGTACTTGAAGGTGCAGTCTAAGTTAGATAAGACGACTGCCATTCACTAAATTTTTATGTAAAGTAGGGCACCGGTCTTCTGACATACGCTAGTGGTCGGACATTTTCACATAAATATTATTAAAACAAGTCCTATTTCACATAAAATGTATATACAAAAATGTCCAGTAAATTATGTCGTTTTCGGATAGCTTTAACTTCATATAAAATTTTATTTTATGTATTTATTTATTTGTGAATAAGTTCCAAATACAGCACACATTGCCCATTTTACATAGAAACATTAACAGAAATTAACAACAACAAAAACACTAGTCTATAAACAATATATCTGACAACATTACATGGTTGCACGTCTTGCAATTAAGATCAGAATAGAACACTGAACTGCTGAACAAGACTATACTATTCGTAAAAAATAAATTACACGTAACGTTTCGACCTTCTAGCAAAGATCCTCATCAGATAAGTCCTGTGTTGTCTGATATAATTATGAATGTATGGGAGAGAAAGGTGGTAGAAAAGGGGAACGGGAAGATTAAGTATTTATGTGGATACGTTGATGATTGTTTTGCGATATGGGAAGGCTCTAAAGAAGAATTGATAGAGTTTGTAGAAGGCATTGAGGATAAAGAAATAGGAATAGAGTTAGAGCTGGAGATAGAGAAGGGAGGTAGCTTATGTTATCTTGATATTTTAATGAGTAAAGAAGAGAGGAGAATTAAAACGCAATGGTATAAAAAAGAATGCAATGCTGGTATTTATTGTAATAAGAAAAGTAATGTGGATAAATGCACCAAAACTAATTTTATAAGAAATATGTTGACAAGAATTACTAGGATTTGTAGCAAAAATTTAGAAAAGAATGTAAAAGCTTTTAAGGAACAGCTGTATGAGAATGGGTATAGTAAAAGGGATATCATTAAGGCATGTGTGGATTCTAGGGGAAGAGAAGGAGATGAGGAAAGAAAAGAGGTGGTATGGAAAGGCATTATAGGGTTAGGAGAGGACACGGAGATTATTAAAAGATGTTAAGAAAGCAGGGTGTGAGAGTGTACAGAAAAGGTAGTAGGAAGTTGTTGGATTTGGTCAGAAGTAAAGGAAAGGATAAAGGGAAGAAGGAGCAGAAAGGTGTCATTTATTGTATTATCTGTGAAGATGGTGATATGAAGTAAATTGGAGAGACGGGTAAATTGTTGAAAGAAAGAATTGAACAACATAAAAGTGATGTGAAATATTGTAGAGAGAGTAATGCTATATTCAAACATGTAAAAGGAAAAGGACATAATGTGGGCTGGGAAAAAGTGATTGTGTTAGAACATGAAGATAGTATGTGGCCTAGACAATGGAAGGAGGCCTGGTGGATAGAACAAGAAGAAGATAAGAACTTAATGAACTGGACCATAGGTTTTAGCATTAATAAAGAATGGAAGATTATTGTTGACAAACACAAAGATATGTATGTTAATTGAGGTGTTAGGGGGCTCTAAGTTTGCTTCATGTTGATTCTCTCTTGTTAACATGGGATGTTTTATGGCGTCTCTGATTGGCTGATTGTTCCGGCCAATGGGGAGGCTGCTTGATCGGGCGTCTCTGATTGGCTGTTTGATTCGGCCAATGAGGCAGCAGGTAGATTATTGGGCATGTATTTATATGTGTGTAATTTTTTGTACAGACTCAGTGTATGTCTGATGAGGATCTTTGCTAGAAGTCGAAACGTTACGTGTAATTTATTTTTTACGAATAGTATAGTCTTGTTCAGCAGTTCAGTGTTCTATTCTAAACAAAATTTACAAATACAATTTCTTTATGTGAGTCCTAACTTGCTCTCAGAGGAAAGAATATCAAATGTCTGTGCGAGACAATTATATTTCGTAGTTATCCTATTTATGAGTGACCTTTGAACCAAGTTTATTCTGGGTTTTGTTTACATAAAAGAGAGCTAAGGTAAAAGCACCAGTCAGGATGGTTGACCGCTGGGATTGAACCCACAACCTCACGAATACTACGCCAACGCTTTACCACTGAGCTACGGCGGTTCAGTCAGTGTTCTAAAGATTCCAGTTTAAAGAATGTACGTCAGTAGTCGTAATCTTTTGAGAATAAGGCAAGTTGAATTTATAACGTAATATCATGAAAAGGCAATAATAATAATGATAATAATAATACTCTCTCTCTCTCTCTCTCTCTCTCTCT
>JAGDQP010057888.1:0-12655 GCA_022664845.1 Lepisma saccharinum
GTACGGAACTCTTTAATTAAATAGAATACAAATAAAGATATTCTGCATGTAATATCTCAGTTAAACCTTTTCTTAACTCCACCCCTCAAAATGTTCTTTTAATTAACTTCTTTCTTTGTTTTGTGACTTGTCTATTTGGAACCCAGACTATAACCTGAAACAAAACAAGATAGAGAAAACAGACCTAAGGTTTAGGTTAAGAGACCATGGTTTCCTAGATCATTGTCAATCAGATGTCATTATCTACGTCTTTAACACACCATGAGCTGAATCGTATTACCGGGTCATTGGGGTCAAGTTTTGGACCGGCTTTTCTATGTCCGGGTAAGATGTGAAACTGGGTCAGTTTTGCTGACCCGGACATAGACGACCCGCTCCGAAATATGACCTGATTGATCAGATGGCACGATTGACCCAGCGAGAACTTAATGGACTGGGAATTTTCGGCGTTTTTTTTGTGTGTGTGTGTTCTAGGGGAGGTAACATTTACGGTCCCGGTCACTCTTGAAAGAAACATTGTTCGAAAGCAAGGAAATAATTAAAAAACTCTGTTTTGCTTTCAAGGTCACTAAGTCGAAATCGTGTCACCGGGTCCGAAGCATATACCCTACGATCCGATCCAAAACTTGACCCGTTTTCAGCTCTATAACACACTGTAGCGCCTCGACAGAAGCATGTACAGACAAAGTGACGTCATGATTGAGTTCAGCCATCTCAAAGTATGAGGCCGATTTTTAACTGGTCACATCACAGCATTTGTCCACGGTATTCTATGCACTATATACACTTCTGAGATATTTGTCATGTGCCACTGGGATTATCAGTATCCTATTCTGTACTTTCAATTTTTCCCCTTCATATTTATATTTTGGATACCCATGCCAATGTGAAAGCTATCCCAGAGACCTTTCATTACAGTGTTACTTTACATGACTATACATCTGTACGTTGTCACCGGGGCGGACCTTAAGTGTTACTAGATTGTCATCGGATCCGATCTAAGTTTTACTAGTACTTATTTTTGTTATTCTGGAACAGGTGTGAATTTTGTAACGACGCATATTAAAGTGAGGCTATGATCTCTAAAGCTAGGTGGTAGCACTACTTTCTTATGTCTCTATTTTATTTATTTTTTTAAAGGAAATTTCAATACTGCTCCTTCAAGTTCAAGCCTGGGGAGTTCGAACTTTCAGGGAAGAAAGTTCATAGCCAATTCAAAAGTTCGATCAATGCCGATTTTTAATTTTCTTTTTGTTCATTGTTGAAAGAGCTTCAGTGTTATAGGTTTAGATATTCACAACAACAATCAAGCGATTTCAACAATGAAGAAAAACGAAAATAAAAATATCGACATTGATCGAAGTCTTGAATTGGTTACGAACTTCCTTCCCTGAAAGTTAGAACTCTCTAGGCTTGAATTTATAGGAACAGCATTGAAATTTCCTGCAACGATAAAAATACATCAGAAAAATACGGAGACAGTCCTGTCATCTTTTGTTGAAGATCGTTGCTTTACATTAACCTTAAAGGATCAGAGAAGAACGAACCCCCCTTCCTCCTCCACCTGCAACACACACACACAAACATGTGGAATACAGAAGCAGGACGGTAGAGTAACCTGTAGACCGTTCTCCTCCTGCTACACGGCTGTGCTTCTTCGTCCGAAACTTCTCTCCATTTGGATCGAGGCCAGGTAATTTGGCCACTCAAGCGGGGGGTTCTCTACCGGTCCTTTATCGAATTTCGTGTTCCTCTGAGCCGACAGGTGGTCCTCGGAGATTACGTGATTTCTGCATCGAATCGCCCAATTCAAAAGTCCTTTCGACAGCAAAAGAAACTGCTGCTGGATTTAAAGGGATTGTCTCTTTTCATCTACCATTTCCTTCATTTTTCTTGCTATTTTTTTTTCTCCTCTGTTTTACAGCTTATTTAAGCTTAAACGGATTATAAAAGAAAACAGATTTTTCTTACGTTTTCTTTTTGTATTTTATCCTCTTGACTTATTCTTCTACTTCATAAGAAGCCAGTTTGTATTACTTTTTAAAGACCTCTTGCTTCATTTAGTTTTCAAAGGTTCTTCTTCTACAAGATAATGCTCCACATCATCATCTTCAATGTACTTCTTCTTATATCTTTTTGTCAAAATTGAACACAACGGCTTGATTGAGTTAATTTTGGTTTCCTCTTCTCATATCACAAGATAATTTTTCTTTAGAGAACGGTCAGTTAAAAACTAATTACGTTCGTGTATAAGTTAATTAAATGGAAGGAAGTAAAAACCTTTTGTCTTGAGAAACAGAAAGAACCAGTCATTTGATTTCCTTTATCAAAATTAGAGAAAGACTTTCTCCCTTTCTGGAAGATAAA
Organism: Lepisma saccharinum; assembly: GCA_022664845.1. Taxonomy (NCBI): domain Eukaryota; kingdom Metazoa; phylum Arthropoda; class Insecta; order Zygentoma; family Lepismatidae; genus Lepisma; species Lepisma saccharinum. Next base: position 2,368 of record JAGDQP010057888.1, read on the forward strand.
AAGAGTAGGCAGCAGGAGACGAAGGCTTTTCAGTTAACTTCTCCTTAATTTACAGGGTCCGGGAGTGAAATTTGATAGTTTTCCAATTTTTATGAAGCAGGCGAATTTTTCATATGTCTAAATAGAGAAAGATTGTGTACTCTTTACTAACATACGGTATGAAATAATTGATGATTTTTTTAGGCTTGAATAAGCAAATGCTAACCATTTTTTGTTCCCTTAGTTTGGAATTTCTCCATTATATGTCGCAACATGTTTTGAGATATTGAAACACTTTCAGACAACGCATGTTCGAAACTTTTTCAAATGAACTGTTTTGACTTTAGATGGATGTGCCAGTCTAGTGTTGACTTGGACCCGTCACGATTTGACCTATTTATTATACCTTCGTTAGGATCCGCAAGCATCCATGCCACAGACGAGATTCGAACGCACGATCTTCAGGAACTGTTTTCTCGTTTTAGTGTCAGCAGCTTTCACTTCAAGTAATTACTATTATTGTTTTTTTAATACTTGAAAAATTAGAAGCAGAAAAATCAGACAATCGCTTAGGCTGTAGTGCTGGGCAAGTCACCGTGCTAGAAAAATGGCATGGACAAGAAACATTTGTAACGACCAGAGAAGGTCTTAATATTATGGGTGATTGCTCCGTCTTGTTAAAACAACTCTGCTCTTAGTATCAATACTACGTCTGTTCAGTTGTGGAGAAAAGAAAGTTGCGCAACATGACGAACATAGCGGTCACAATTCAGTCTGTAACTGTATGTCCGTCCTCTTGAAAGAAATATGACACTAGTTCAGGAAAGTTCGCCGCACAGCACCACATCGTAACACATTCCTAGTGAAGAGGACGTTCCCCAGTAGCACGCATACGTTGAAAATACATGAATTAAACGTTGGTACCGAAATGTAATTTTACCGTTCTAAATGGACCGAGATGTCCGCTTGTTCAACGATTCATTCGACGTTGAATAATGGTTGAGAAGAAACATGTGGAAATCAAGAAGAGGACGATGAGGAAACGGGTTCACTTAGCCAAAACAACATGGTTGCTGTCTATTGGTATACACATTTAGTTTGTTTTTTTTCGGTTGGTTTCATCATGATATACAGTATTAATTCTTCAACACTAAATAGTCCAACCGTCTGCTATGGGATTCGAAGCTGGGACGTTCCGTACTAGTCATTGATAGCTCGTCATGAAGCCGCCTTGAGAGTCACTACTTTTACTATTTCCTTTATGCTATGAGGACTTAAAAGGCAGTCTTGAGTGCATTCACCACCAATCCAGACCTGTCTTTGTACCATCATATAAGAATAAGAATAAAGAATGCTTTCCTTCTTTCTTTGTTATATGCATTTTTCCTTCTTTAACACTTTGACCATCGCTGCACTATTAAATTTGTATTTCTTAATAAGTGTAAGATGTCACCTTAGAAAACGCATATAAAGCGACATCTATGTCATAGTTGAAAAGGACAATTGAAAACACGTCACATTAATGCACACTTCCATAGCTTCTAGCAAGCTGAGCTCCATCTGCTGCTTTACCACTCAGAAAATCAATTACGTCAAAATTTGTTGATCTGATTGGCTTCCCTGTTACGGATCTTTATAGGTTTTCAAGGTCACCCGCGATAAGCCCTTGCACAAAGTATAGAGACCACCCTCTTAGGACAACTTCGCACTCCCCATTTTCATGGCAGAAAAGTTGACAACATGCAATGAGTGGAGCTTTCAACATAGTCGGTTATCGACTTACACGCGAACTCACCACATGAATATTACTGTTAGACCAAAACTGTATGTATTAATTAGCATGTTTATATGTAGACTACTCAAGTGTAGGAACCTATATGTTTTGTTGTACAGTACGTGAAGAGATTTATTTTGTATTGGTGTATCATTATTGGTCACAGCACAGAAGTATTTTGCAAGTCAACAATGAATGAATACAAGAATACTTTTAGTAAGAAGTAGGCTACATACGCAGTAAAATATTAGATTAAAAAGGAACATTTTGAAACTTGTAAACGTAAAAAGAACAGTTATAATTTGAAGTAATGCTGTTTATAACTTAATTGTCTTCACAAATTGCATCACAAAGTGAAAAACGAGAAGGTATTTTATTAAAATGTTTTTAATATGTAAGGAAAAGACATAATTTCAGAATTATTAACACTCTTCAAAGTGGAAAGTTTAAAGATATGGCATGATAGGTGAGAGAAAGTAGAACTTACAATTTTAAACCTACTCCCACTTCGTTACGCATTTGTATGTATCAATAACTTTTTATTTTGGTTTTAAATACTTGGTTCGTACGACCTCTTATATAAAAAATAACGATAGGATTCACAAGATCACTTTATCACAAAAGAGAATACAAACTTGCATGTAGTATCAGTAGAACAATAAATACTCAAATTCCGCCAAAATCATTTAAAGAATAAACTCAACTCATCACTTTGCTTCCCACTTGATTTGAAAACGAAAATAATAAGCATAACCGCAACACCGCCGCACAGTGCGACCGATTCCATAACAGTTGGCCAAAAGTAAAAAAAAGAAAAAAAGAAAAAACCTCAAGTAAATGATCTCAAAATCTGTACTCGTTTCTTTTTTCGTTTTAGTGGGGAAGGGTCGCTGATTACGAATCTGAAGTCAGAGCTGCAAAATGTAACCCTCTTCATCCCCTTATTGACAACCCCTATTCGTGAAACGGCCTGTATATCATGTTACAATCAAGATGAATATCATGTCCATGTTTTTTTTTTGGGTCGCTGATTACGAATCTAAAGTCAGAGTTTGCAAAATTGAACCCCTTAACAACATTTTAATATTTTAGCGTATACGTAAATGATACTTTTTAAAAATTAAATATTATGTTGTTTTTTTTTTCTCTTAGAAATGATACCTGAGTGGATGTCGAGTAATAATTAATAAATATATTTGCAAATGCTTTTTATATAATAACGGAATTATGATAAAATTATTTGTTGAAAAATTATTTTTTATTAATATGTATTTTATCATATTAATAATCAATCAATTTATTGTATTAAAAATATAATTTCAAAAAGCCATCTGTTTCATTGTGAGACGATAAATTTATAGATGTTTTCTGATGTCGAACATTCGGAATTTCAAACATCGTTTTGTTCGTCTTCTTGACAAACTCTCACAGTTACTTGGAGCCAATATCAAACTAACAACTTCAGTTGACAAGCCTCTCTCTGTATATATATATCAGGCACACACACAAACATACATACTTATCCCATGTCTTCCAATTTCTCTTCTTTGAGGTTAGATTTGTGAAAAACCATTGCACAATGATTTTATCTTTCGCTTTTCATTTGGTTGTTTATTCTAATAATATAACTTTCACTCGCTTTGCTTCACTGGGGGTGCTGCCCCAGGTCCTCGTGGGGATTGCGCCCCTTTGGGAGTGGGTTTGCCCCATTTATTGTAACCTACTCTTGGTCATACACCTTCCCACCAAATTTCGTTTTTCTAGCTTCAGTGGTTTGACAATGTTTTTGGCGGCCATTTTGGATTGAAAATGGCGACTTTTTCAAAATGTTGTAATATTTTTCTAAACTACTCGTGATGATACACCTTTATGCTAAATTTCGTATGTCTAGCTCAAACGGCGTGGACAATTATTTTTGGGTCCACCATTTTGGATCCAAGATGGCATCTTTGGATACATTTTTTGTAATGTTTTCTTAACCTACTTGAAATGATGTACCCTCATACCAAATTTGGTGTTTCTACCTCCAGTAGTTTGGGCTGGAAATTTTGATGAACGAGTGAGTCAGTCAGTGACCATGGAGCTAGAATGTATGCGGTTGTCAAAAAATTGAATAAGAAACAGAGGGCAACTTCGAGCAGGATTTTTTAAATATTGAAGAATGTACATTTGACTCTTAACTTTAAATTAAGTCTGACAACGGAACAACATAACTTTTTCATAATAACATATCGCATTTTAACACTTTCAATTAATAAAAATCAATAACAATTGTTGTTTCACTAAATAAATTATTATTTCGTGACTTTTTTATATATTCTAGGTACTTTCAGACTTTGATTCCATTTTATTTGATTATGATCTGCTTCAATCTAAAGTTTTTATACAACTTTCAACACGTGCGTCGTTTCCTGCCTCAGTGACAGAATGGATTCCAATCGAACAAAGGTAGCTTTGCGACTCCTATTCTGGGACAGGTAAAAGGAAATAAACACTTTCGTAAGTACTTACTGACCATTACAGATGTACTGTAACCAACCCAACATGAAAAAAATCCCTAACTAGTTACTTTTTGGGGAACTTTTGGCCAGCTTTTTTGGAATCGGGCCCCGCTCAGTACATACATTATTCCTAAAACTTCTCTTATCTGGTGAAAGAACATTGTCCGGGAGTGAATTCCAGCAAACGATCTCGCATCTGCTAACCGGATTAATCAGTACAATACTTAGTTGTCAAATGGGATTAATTGTAAGAAGAAAAAGTGATCACAGCATTCTTATTAAAAGGAAAACTGTTTACAAACTTTCAGACACTGTTACATTTACCTCTTTATGACAAGCTTTATAGTTCATTTTCTGTCACGCTTTTCAGCTAGATTATTTCTTTCGTGGGTGGTGTTTCAGACGCAGTTTAGCTTCTACTCATTTGCTAATTGATTAGTTTGTACGATGACATTTCAGCATCTCTCTTATTCAAAGGTTCAATTGAGAAACCTGAACTTCATTATTCTGTCGAATTGCTGAATTTCTAAGTTTCGAACAACGATTTTTGCTACAACTACAAAACTGTGAATGGAGAAAACCAATGCGAGTGACGAATCGGACAGATAGCAATATAAACCGTCAATTTGTGCAAATTTACTGGTGAATACTTTTATGTTAAATTATGCTATTATTTTCTTAAAGATTTTATTTTATTATACAAGGTACAGTTTGAAAGATTTGTCACATACATTCGTATAAGTCCAATAAATCAGAAAATAGAATTATTCTTAACTAACTAATTTCAAATATGGCTCACTTCTAGAAAACATGTTACATCTGTTAAGTTGTTTAAAACTACGTAGGCATACATTGAATAGTACAAAAGAACTGTAAATATTTTATGAGAATATACAATAACATCCTGATATAGCTACTAGGTTATTCTATTCAGCAGACATTCTGCCAGATCCCCACCTCAATGGGGTATCACCCCTCCAAATCTTCGAGGACACACCACCAACTTATAAATGTTTACTCTTAAAAATAGATAGAAATCCTGTAACACTCTATTTACACCCCTAATCCAGCAACACTCTATTTACACCTCTAACTTTGGCTTTAGATTCCACTAAACTTTAAATCCTGGCAGAATCCCTGCTATACCTTTATATACTAATCACAATAATACTACGTTAAATGGTGATTAGAGAATGATGAGAGGGGTTCCAAAAGTTATTGACATTACAAGTTTCTAACACTCGAAGTTTGTTTTAGAATCTATTCGCAATTTCACTTGAGATCACAAACATTTCAGAGCTAGATACAAGGATACGTGCCTTAAAATGTCAACATATTTTCCTTAAGTGATCTCATTGGCTGTCTTGAAGGAGATGATTATATAATCAATATTCATATGGTTTGATACGCTGGCATTGATATTAAATTATCAGCAATTTTTAGTTCCAAAATGACTCAAATCGCATTAATTCTAGTTTCTTTGGGCAGTTTACACTACTCTCATTTCTGTCAATTATACTGGAAATATTTTTGAAAGCTTCTAATTCTTTTATAGAGTTTTGAATGTTCTGGAAAGTACCGAAACTATTTTCTTCAAAAACATTCCTTGATCTTAAGAAACAAAATAGGCGCAACCCTTCAGACCGGGTTAATAGGGCAGTTGAGGTATTATGGATCACTTTTATCGGCAAGTTTTGTACCTAACATTACCATAAAAGAAGTCTCACAACTTTATTGACAGACCTTGAACGTATAATTTCACAATATAGATATCATATAAACTTTACCAGAACAACAAATAAAGTAATTTATTTGAAATCTTAGGTGTTTGCGAATGGTTTGAATTGGTACTACCAGCATTTCAAACTGAAGAATGTTCATATGAACTACCAAATGTGAAAGGTTATCGTATGGAATCGTATATTAATACTTAGTATTAAGACCGTTTAATGTTATCTAAAATTGTTGTCAAAAGTTACAACAGTTACATCAAACAAATTTTAAGGCTCATTGAAGCTTCTGGAATCTAATCTAAGTTTGTTAAATCCTTACTACAAGTTGCTCCTTCGTCTTTGGAAACAACAGACACCGAATAAACAATGTCTCTACGAATACTGATGTCACGATCAATTTTAAATCGACCGCAATCAGCCAGAATTTGGAAGAAACTACTAGGAATTTCAAGCGGTTGAAGAAACCACAGTTGTGACATGCGTAAATCGAACCGTCGTCCTTGGAAATTTCGAGCAACTGTACGTGCTATATCCTCCAAGTCTCCTGGTTCGAGCCTCGCTTGCTCTCCAAGTTCTAAAGACACGTAATCAAGTCGTGTTGAACAGAACATGCCTAACACTGGTAGAAGCCAATTCGGGGATGGATTACTCCCTTCCAAACGAACAAGCAAGCATTTTGTTAGTCTTTTCAACAAATAATTTCTCCAAATTGATAAACAATCTGTGTTTGGAACTGACGGAAGTCGGGTTCGAAACGTTATACTCAGTTCTTGCGCTACTTCACTGCTAGTGTCTTCCAAGCGCTGTGGAAATGTCCACACTTGAGGACCGTAGCATGACACTGATACATGTACGTGACGTAAGTGAGGTAGTGCTGTAATCGATCCTGTGCATGTGCTCTCGAATTGATGAAAAGCTTCAACATCGATTTCTAACTTCTCAAGTGTCTGCAACAATATTCCCATTTTACACAAAATATCTTCCCTATCGTATTTCTTTATAATGTTCAGAGTCGGTTGAATGGGATGACTGTCTGGTGCCGGGGAAGGTTCGCCATATATCCTTTTATCGGACTGACTATCATCGGAGGAATCAGAATCGATAAGTTTGTTCGATATGAAATGAAGCACTTCCTTAATATCGACTTCCATCAATGTTACCTCAGGAAATTCGAGTGAAAATTCGACTGCAGGATGATCTGTCGTAACACTTAGAGTGCATCCTCGAATTGAAATATCTCGAACTGGTAACGGTTCGGAACCCAGTAGAGACAAAGCATGTCCAAAGATATTTAACGGAGATCCTTGAGCATTAACATTTATAAAGAATGACCAATTGGAGATATCAAAAAATTCAAATGGCCTCTGACGTTTACTGATTGCTGAAATTAAAGTTGTTAAATTGATGGCCATTTCTTGTGACGCTGGTATTAGAAGAGATACACTCAGTTTAGTCAATGTGTTCTGTCTTCCAGCCGCTACAACAAGAGGGAACAATAAAGCTGGATGACTTGAACTGTTTCCAACATCCAATTCCTCAAGATGTCCATTCATAATTGCGTCAACAAGGGATGGTAGATCTTCATCAGCAATACTGGCCTTATGAAGATCGAGGACGCGTATCTGAGCCAACTGACTGGAAATCGCAATGAAAAGTGGCTGAAGAGGTCTTCTTGGAGCACTTTCATAGATGTCTCCAGTTCTACGAAAACTTCTACCAGATGGAAGATGAAGATGAGTAAGTTGTCCGGAACTAACCAAGCGCGATAAAATTTCTACATTGGAGACGCTGTAGTCAAATGGATACAGGTAAAGTCTAGAAAGCATTTTTACTTGTTGCATGGTTTCTTCTAAAGCCGTCATCTGATCACTGTCTAAGTGAGGTCCCCATCTACCACTAGGGTACATAAGGGCTAGACTTTCAAGATTCGTTGATCTTCGAGCGTGTAATAAGGTGTTCATGGAATCTTGTTTGAATCGAAAAATAGCGCTAAAGCTTGTGAGGTTTGGTTTCTCTAAGATTCTTTGCAAGATATCATTCGGCAATGGACGGAAGGAAAATCTAGAATCAATACTTACGGAATTAATTGAAAAGTTTTTGTTAAATGGAAAGTCTTCAATAGCATGAAAAGCGTCTTTGGATTGGAGATCTGCGTGGAACTTCTCTACTCTACAAGATTTGTCGCAGAGTAAAGTTGATATGAGGACCCCTCGCTGCCATTCCCAAGAGTCTAACGTGAAAAACGATGGCAAATGGTGTAAGTTTGCTGCAATTATATTGAACCTTGAACTGCCTGCCTCACTTAATATATCCCATAACCTTTCAGTTGGTAAAACAAGACCAAATCTATAAAGTTCTTCAAATGGAATGCTAGCTTTAGGACCCATTAATCCCATTAAGAATGTAACAACGGGAGAAAACACTCCTTCCGGTAATCGACGAACGACCATTGATAAGCCTTCTCGAAAACCAACAGGATCATCTACTATACTTTGAAGATAAACTGCTGAGAGGTACTCCAAGAATGACTTGTGAAGAACCTGGTAAAAGTAAATTTGCTTCTTCTTACTAAACGTGCAACAACGAGTCATGATACCAAGACTCAGTAGTTCGTCTTCTGTTATTCCCTTTTTGAGTTGCATGCTGATGATAGAACAAAGTTTCGTCATATCATCTTCTTGTAATACCATAGAATCAGCCAACAGCACATCGAGACAAAATCGACCTAGTAACGGTAGAATGCTATTCAGATCTTCACCCTGTTTATGTCCTTGACACATCTTGGCTGCACAACGTTTTACTGTATTTTGGAATATGTGGGTGTATGTTTCAGTGAGTGTGTGAGGCAGTTGACCATCCATATCTTCAAAGATTAAGCACAGTAGATAAAGAATGAGGGGACAGTTTGTAAGATGTCGAACAGAACTTTCTGCTCCATACAGTTCGACTTGAGCTTTACGGGACAGTCCTGGGTCATCAGAATCTTGAAAGAATTTGCTAATAAATTTCCTGATACTGGCGTCGGAAAAACCACAGACCACAAACACTCTGTCAAAACTATTGTGGATGTCGGCTGTTCGTGATGAACGAGAGGTGACTAGTACTACAGCCTGTGGTAAGAGTCTTCCTGCGATAAGCTCTTTTAGACCGTCTTTGGCAGGGTTGCCATCAGGTACTTCGTCGTATCCATCGACAATAAGGAGAACGGAACCACTAAGATTTGCGAGGAAAGATTCTGTTTCTTGTGGCGATTTTTGTCGCGAGGAACAACACACTTCTTCTGCAAGCACTACCGAGAGAGGTTGGGTCACGGCCCGTAATTTGATTAGGAACACTAACTGAAATTTGTCTACCATGTCTTTATTTTTATTTTCCGCCCAATCATAGGCCAATTTCCGAACTAATGTACTTTTACCGTACCCAAGATCACCTTCCAAAAGTACTCGATTTCCTACCACTTCTTGGGAAGTTAGTTCCGAACACAACATGCTAACATCAGCACTGACGTCCTTCTCGTATCGATCACGCACCAGTAACAAAGGATCAAGGTAACAATCTTCCAGATGGACCTTAACTTTGTCTGTCCACATTAAGGGTGTGAACCATGCTTCTTGCCGGCGATATTTTCCTCGAAGAACCGCAGCAATTTCCCTAACGCAAGCTGAAACGAAAAATGAAAAGAATGAAACACAGATGGAAATCATCAAACTTCTCGAAACAGTTTCACAAATACTGTAAAAATAGTAGTCAATAGTTAGAAATTACTTTGTGTTAGATTTTAGAAATTGTCGAGATCCGATCAAAGTATCCCTTTCATTAATACCACCGAGTTAGCAGACTCATTATAATTGTCATTGTTATTAATATTATTTGAAGTTTTATTGACGTGGTAAAAAGCGTTTAAGTTTCGAAACATTGGACCTACAGCATTTGTAAAAATGCGCCCCGAACTAAAATGCGTTCAACGAGCCCCACGAGATTTAGAAACCAGGTTCATACGCACAGAAAGTAAGTGTACTAACAATATAACCGACCAGGAGAATAATAATAAGAAGAAGAAGAAGAAAAGGAGGAGGAGGAAGATAAAGACGCCTGTTACACAATGAAACAATTTTGCACGTTGGGAAAGGAAAAGTATGGCCAAATACTAGGAGTTCTACACAAAGAACTAGCCAAAAGATACAGAATATTATAAGAACAGAAGACAAACCGTATTAGAAAATACTGAATACTGTAAAGACAGAAGACAAACCATATTAGAAAACACAGAACACTGTAAACACGGAATACAAACCGTATTA
>JAGDQP010057889.1:0-12655 GCA_022664845.1 Lepisma saccharinum
ATATAGATATGTTAGAAACATCCCCAATCGGGTAAAGTATTTAAATATAAGAGTGTGTATTATATTTTGTGTATCGATGTGGGAAAGATGTAGCGTATTTAATGGAATCCAGCTGGTTCTTTAATTTTGGAATTTGGACCCGGTCCGTGATAGCTACCTTCCACCATTTTGTCGACGGTTCGTATAGGCAAGTATGCTGCGTAAAATAAGTAATGATTTATAAATGCACTTTTGCACTTTGTATTGTATTTTCTGTATTCACGAGTGTTGTTCATTTCCAAAGAAGCTGATATTTTGTCCCGATATTGTTCGGATGATAGCACTTCATACTGTAATTTCATCTTTGTTCGGGAGCATATTCCAATTTATTGGAAATTACTGCCCAGAAAATATACAGTTAGTTATTTGTATTGAAGCAATTATTTGCGTTCTCGAAATAGTCATTCACGACATTGATTGGCGACAAGGCTTACTGTAGGGGATATAACCATTTCGGACTTATTACTTTCACTTGTATTCACCCCCAAGCCAAAGAATTGTAATATTTGTTCTTTAGTGCTGAAAAGTATTTGTGGAAGAAACTTCTAGACGATACTAATAAATTTTGGTTATTGGTGTTGTTTGTTCGGGAGTGTGAGTTCGGGCATTTGGGAAATCTGTGGTCTGGGTTCATGTTCTCTGCTTTACCAGGATGGAGAAGAAAATAAATCTGGGTGCACTGGTGAGGAGTCACCATATATAGGTGATAATGATGTATGCTTCACGCTTAATATTTTCATATCACAAGGAGAAACTGAGATACTTTTGAAAGAAACAGTACATATAAATCATTTACTGAGTAACACTGCCAGTAGAGTGTCCTATGATTTTGTGTTTAGGCTGATGCTGATGGGACTAACAGAGGAATCCAGTTCTCACAATGAGTCCTGGTTTGTCTCTAATTTGACAAAATTAGAAATATGCTAGATAATGCACATAAACAGCTCTGCACATTCAAAATATTAAAAAAGAAAAATCCTACATAGCTTGCCGCAAATACTGTATGAAGATAAACATTTATTTAAAAGAAAGTGTATAGCCTCTGTTCGTAGAAAAACAGTTTAATTATGAGTCTGTCTAAAGATCAAATGGTATCATTAAAATTATAAAAATTGATTTATACGTTACGTGTTTCACACTCGAAACCTTTTAAAACTACTTGTGCTCTGTGACATTATTTTCATGCGCTGCGAGATATGGGTCGTCTTTAATATTTTTATCTTTCTCTACAATGAAAGTTTAATGATCATCTATGTTCGACCCACCCTACACCGCATGAATTTAATTAACGTTGATGATCGATACATGTAGGAGTGCCCTAAACCGTTCACAATTTTGAAAGATGACGTCCCTCGGTGAGCACGTCCTTGGGGAAATGAATGCCAAAGTAGAACCTTATTTCAGCACTCGACTGATCAAACAGAGAAAAATTCATGGACATCCTCAGTCAGGATAGTCGTCACCAGGGAAATCTGTCCCTTCATAACGCCAATTCAAAGTGAGCCTCTGTAACAACCCAGCAAGCCAAAATGCCAACTAAGACTGGAATTTTAGTCGGGCCACCGTCGGGGCCTCGACTAGTAGTCGGGAAACAGTTGGAGAAGAGTCGGCGTTGATTCATAAGTGACGTTTGATCGTCGGGCCCCCGACTTGCCGTCATAGGGGCGAAACCCCGCCTAGCTCCCGCTCGGCTCATGTTCAGGATTTTTCTAAACCAGCTGTCTTCCGACGCATCAGCCCGAATTTCGCCGACCAAATGCCGCCATTGAGCCGACGTCGTCCGACTTGCTGTTAATTAGACAACAGCATATAAGTTATACTGTGCATGGAGATGAAATATATTGTGTATTCTACACGGTAAACCCAGATTTTTTTCAAAAGGTTTCAGTGAAAATTGCTGCTAAATGAATGTTTCTCATACATTCCATATTACAGATGCAATCTTGCTTCAGGAGTAGATCACATTACTCGTTGAATGCGGCTCTCTTCCTTTTTGCAATTCAACACCAATTTAAAGAAATAGGAATGATCGCAAAGCTTTGTATTCGTGAAGAAGTCATTAACCTAGATGAAAATAATTCAGTTCATTTCCTTCTTTTGTTATTGAAGTCTTTCAGTTCTGTTCGTTTTTCCAGGAATTTAATACGGAAAATAAAAGAACACTGCGTAAGTATTTCTCAGAAGACATCTTCCTTTCTTGTTCTATTTTTCTAAAAGAACCAAAATCTTTTGATTTGTTTTCAATAACAAGAAATAGCGTAGTTATAATTCCTTGGGCGAGATCACAGGCACTGAATGACGAGACTTGCGTTTGCGGGTGGAAGGGTTTCCCTGACGGGTTGCTCATTAAATAACTTATTACGTGTGAAAATCGATTCACCTCAAGCAATTTGAATGTGTCACCTCCATACCATGTTAACAAAGGAGTCATTTTCCTTTCCTCTATTTTCCCTTGGAAACAAAAATAAAACATATTTTTTTACAAACAAATACTATAGTTCATTGAATGACAAAATAAACTTAAGAATTAATATTACTGATGTATTTTAAGAGAATGGAGTGATGACGCGACGATCGGGGTATATCAATTTATGGTGTGGCTTTATCCTATGGAAGATTCTTTTAAGAGGCAGTAAAAGTGCAAAGTATACATATACGTACGTGCAAATAAGGCATAAAATAATATGTTTAATATCTATATTTTTACTTGTATTTGTACTTACTGCAGCTTAAAATGTACAATAGTAGATATTTTTCTTAGATAATATAATGCAATGATAACACTATTTTGTTTGATCATGAAACTCTTCTCAGTTTATGATATTCATTCATCAGGTTATCTCGGTCTGCAAAGTTTATTTCACTTCTTCAATATTCTGTGTTGAGCTATATTTGCATTTGGGACGTAAACCCGTTTTAAGGGAGGTGCGAGATAGAGGAACCAGTGCAAATACTTATTCAAGGAGCTTTAGAGAGTTTCGGCTGGTTTAATTGAAAAGAAATCTGTCACGATTATCAGCGTTAAGATCAGCAAGAGATGTATTTATCTAGGAATTACATAAAAGCTTTTTACATTGTTGTATGACGTCACTAGGTGAGTGTGTACATACACGAGGGAGAAATATATTTTGATGCTCTCTACATAATCCGCATTCGCTCCTCAGTGCGAGTTCCTAGTCTTCGGTGGCTGCTCAGGTGTAGTACAGTTGATGTAAAACATTGAATATCGTAATTTGTTCGACATGAGTATGTAAGCTAGAAGAATGGAGTGTTATACATACATGCATCTCAATCTCTATTGCTGGAAGTTAAAATATAAAATTTAAAATAATTGTAAAGAAAATTAGAATATAAATCAAACTAAATTTGACCAAATGTATCATAATACGTGATAATTACTATCACTAGAAAAATATCGCATGAGAATAGTTATTATAATATTTGTTATATTCCATTAAACATTTGACAAAGAAGAAAGGAACTTAAATCTAATACTTTATTGGTTAAGTGGTTCATTATTTTACCAGTGATGTATCGAAATGTCCCAACTGAATTTTATTTATGGCCTATAGGCATCTTAGGCGCAGGCCGGGATAGGAGAAGGACAAGGACTCGGAAACGTTTTTTGCCAGTTCCTATGTTGAAGGTGCCATCCCGACATTCGCCTGGTGTGACTGAGGAAAAACCCTGAAAAACATCAGTCAGGATGGTCGGCCGCTGGGATCAAACCCACGACCTCCCGAATGATACGCTAACGCTCTACCACTGAGCTACGGCAGCTAGGTCGAGATGTCCTAAGGTGTAAGTAAAAATAAGATGACAGTGTAATATAATGAATATTATTGTCATTGAATTTCTGAATATAAGGTTGCCTTTCAAAGTAAACTGATCTTCGTTTGTGCCGAGCTTTCAACATAGTAAATTTTTATTAACAACGACTTATCTAAGGGTTTGCGTTTGAATCTTGAGGTCTTAAAATACATTTTACTTTCAGACAACGGCTCATTTGGAAATATTAAAATATGTAATACGGAACATCGGACATTGTCCCCAGAGCTGGTTGTAAGTTAATATACGTTATCATTACATAATTTTCAAGTTCGTCTTCTATAAATAGCAGATAAAACATACTAACAATTTATTTATTTCTCTCTGTCTTCTTCATAAGTTGTCTTCATAAATTAAGCATAGATTGTTGGAGCGTTGGAGATTTTTCGCCTTCCCTGACGCTCATCTTCAAAGAATACATTGCTATATCAAATTAGCAATGAATGTGTTTATACTTTAGATGGTTACGTTAATCAATACAATAACTGAATATTCCTTTAAAGCCGATAAGTAAGACCTACAGGATGTGGTTTAAATTTATACTCATGTGTTCCTTCATATTACGGTTGTGGTGACAATTCTGTTCATTGTCTCTTAGCGTGCGCATAGGCTTACCGATACAAAAAGTCCTATGCTTTTCCTGTTTCATCTATATTTAAAGTAAGAACGCTATACTCACATCAAAATTTATTGTTTCGTATATGCCTGACCAAAATTTAATTTATTGTAGTACAGCGATAATGATGATGTTTATTATTATTATTATTTTAATAGTAGTAGTACTAGTAGCACAGATAAGTATAGTAGTAGCAGTAATATGACAGATTTGACGTGAAAATTGCACAAAACAAAATTTTACTGCCAAAGAAAGCTTGACAGTAATGAAATAACCGTGTCTGAAAGCAGTAGTGAATAATTAAAGAATGATTTAAGTTATGGGAAGAACGATTGTTCGCATTGTCGAGCGTTTATTCTTGCTTAGGCGTATGACGTCATCAATGAAGGGAATTCTCATTTCTCAGCTGAAATAAACAATGCTAAACTCTCAGATAGTTCATTTGATACACATTCACATGTATTTATTGGGGCCTCTTTCCAAAATTTTCATTATTGGTTGTCATTTGTCCAGAATCTTTAAAAATATGAAGACTCTCTCTCTCACACACACACATACGAAGACCTCTTAATACCGTCTGAACACTGAGGAAATGTTGGTTGAATTTTGGTCAGGAGATTATAGGTGTGATATCTGCGTAACATTCACATAGTATACGAATATAGCATTTTTCATCTTGTCCAAAACGCTAATAAAGCCAGATGTTTAACGAGTTGCTTATATCACAGGAGATTTTTCATAAGTTAGACTATAGTGATTAGTGAGGTAAATTAAATGGGATAATGAAGTACAGAATTAATGCTGTTGATGATATCAAGATTTGCTTGTTTGTTTTTGAAGCAAATGTAATTTCTAAACATTCTATAAAAATAACTATCAAAAATATTAATAAAACGGAAGAAATGTACTTCAAAGCACGCCAAAACAAACGTAGCCAAAAAATTTGAAGTTGTAAACTATATACCGGTATATATATATATATATATATATATACACACACACAGAGACTAGCATAAATTATCTTTCCAGGCGATCATTTCCAAACGGGTCCTTGTCCAAGCACTATAAATTTTGAAGAATTGACGAAAACACCAGTTATACGCTCCTAATTTTTAAACACAAGAAAAATTTGCAGATATAGTTAGAGAAATAGTTGAAAATAATCAGAGTCTTAGAAATAGTTCGAGAAGGTGATATATATGGTTCATTCCAGTCTAACGGACGCAACATTCGTACACCACTTTTACACATTTATAAAGTTAATGTCACATTTGAAAGTTTAAAGCTTACTCAAATGTGAACAATGAATTGATTTGTATTCTGAGAAAGAAATGTGATTGTATCTTGAATAGTTTACAAATTACGAAGTTTTAAATTTTCGTAACGGATGTAACACGGATTGGACATAACGTTTTCAGTACTTAGACAAAATTGTATTTTCTGTGAAAGTAAAAAAGCTTTAAGCCCTAAGATTTTTATGCTGAAAGGGCAAGGTATGTACTTCTTTACTACTGCAAATTTTCCGAATTACTCTAATAGTTTTCATGTGGCAATTTTTTAAAAGCCCGTAACGGACGCAACATAAAAACATAATGGACGTAACATTTTTGTCCAGGTGCACATAGCAAGTGAATTTCGCTTGTGAAACATAAGATAACAAATTAAAATATTAAAGGAAAAGTGAAATTAATAGTAATCAAGAACACTACTTTCCTGTGGAACTTGAAGCACTTATACAGGGTGTCTCTGAAATAATAATGCAACTTCGGCAGGTGATTATTAAAATAAACAAAAAAAAGCCTTTGAAGAAATTTCGAGACATGTGTATGTTTGGAGCTACATGCACTCGAAATTTCGATGGCATCGTCACAAATGGCGTCATATCTTGACATACTGACGTAAGCGGTATGGGCTTAGGAAATCACAATCGAAGTAGTACCTGATACATACATTTAAGCAAGGTTTATTATGATTGAGGGAGTGCCACATAGACAGGTTGTGCAATTCAAGGATTTTATTGCCAAGGAAATAAATGGTTTAATAGAGTATAGAAATCCTTTTTAAGCTGGATTTTCCAATCATAAAAATAACTTAAATACGTGCATTGATTACTTCTTCAATTGTGATTTGCTAAGCTGTTTATGCCATTATATGTCAAGCTATGACGTCATTTGTGACGATGTCGCCGTAACTGTGACCTCATATTGCTCCAAAACTACTCATGCGTTGGAATTTCTTCACAAGAACGTTTTCCTTGTTCTAATGTGAATAATAAGTTTCCAAAGCTTGCGCCGTTATTTCTGAGACACACTGTGTAGGCTACTTTCAGCATCTTTCTTTGAGACGTCACAAAATTTCCGTGCATTATTGACTAAATTCTTTCGTTGCAAGATACGACTTCGAGCTTGCCATACCGAACTTGCCATAATCTTCTCTCCCCATTAAGACCATATATGGTTCATTACCGTGCGAAACATGGTAAACAAAATCCATATAACTTTGTTCAGCTGATATTACAAACTATCATCAAACTGTAGCGGTTCTTAAACTACCCAGTTGCACCATTGGAGCACAAATGAAGGGCTTTATATTTGTTCTGATCTTTCTACAATATGTAAGTAGTGATACTCCCCAATCCTACGAATTTTCAGTGTTGGCAACTCAGGTAAAAACTTAAAAAAATAACTTTTTTGGTGTTGTCATTTAATAAAAAAATTGCTAACAAACCACTAGATTTAGTTAGAAAGTTATCAATGATTATTTAAATTACAGTATTACTTGTGATGTATTCACTGTTAGGTGTTATGTAGTGTTGAAAGAAATAATTTACTTTTTCTTAAAAATATGTAAAATGTTATAGAATATTTTTCTTTGTCCTCTCTTAATGAAAGAGTTTCACTTACTAATGCTGAAAGAAAAAAGTAGGTCCTTTAACGGTCTTCCTTAAAATACAAAATGTTATATACAGAATATTTCTATTTTTCCTTTTGGCAATGAAAGAATTTTTCTTAGTACTGATGAAAGAAATAAGTATGTCATCTAGCGGTCTTTTAAAAATATAAAGATTTCACTCGTACAGCTGTTTCCTTTCATTTTTAACTTATGACATTATTTCCGATTAACGGAAGACAAAGCTGTTAAGCAAAGTAGGTCAATGGTGGGGGAGGAGCTATGTAAACATTCCTGAATTTTAGGTGCGCAGGGCTTAGCTTTACTCGACCTACTTTTGTAGGTCAGCGACTGCCTCAGGCCAGTGACCTAAATGTAGGTCAGGCAAAAGTATTTTCCTAACGGAAAGTTTCATTTTAGACGGAGGTCATAAATTCTTGAGCTATGCAACGTTTTGTATACGTTTATCACATGATTTTTAGAACAGAAGTTTATTTTAGATGAAGATCATGATTTCTCGAAAGTTTACCATATGATTTTTGTAGCTATCCTAACTTTATGATTATATGAATACGAAAGATGTGAAAAATGTTGACATAACTATTGTTTTAGATTTTTCTTTGCAGAGATGGTAGTAGACGAAAGCTCTTCTTTAATTTTTAAAACGGAGAAATAGTAGAATTAGGAAGCAATTTTTTACTTTTTCGGATGCTGATGAGAGTGTTCTTTAGCTGAACAGAAGATCATTTGAAGTTCCTTTAAAGGTAGGAAAGACATTTTCTGTAATGTTTCTTTAAATAATAATAAATTTTAGCTATGAGGTGTTGGAATTTAATTATTTAATATTAGTAGAACACTTAATAGCTTCTGATATGTAACTTAAATATTGAACTGTAAGAATTTTAAATTATTTATTATTTTAAAAATGGTATGCTATCTGCACTTTTGCCCTTGCAGGACCACTGCCGTTGCCCGACCGCGCACTCATTAACGTTGCTACAAGCCGAACTGTAAAGTAGTACGGCCTTTTATTGATTTATTACAAGTTTCGTTTTCTTATTATTAATCTCTTGATGTATTTTCTACTGTCCTTTACAAATGGTTTTGTAGCCTAGTTTACGTAAGAGATTATTAGGGTTAATGATTTGGGGACTAATATTTTTATGAGTGACTAAATTGTACAAGTGATTAAAAGTTATTACCTCTCTTGTACAATAATTTGATGTCATACCACGAATTTTATAAACGTACTTCACTTTTAAGTAGATTCTATAAAGATATGCATCTCCCAACCGTTTTTATTTCATTAGTTAATTGTAGCATATAATTTCCGATATATAGTAATAATGGTTCATCTCGTTTCTGCACATAAATAACTGAGTCTGTATCGCAATATATTAAATGTTCTATACCTACAATGTCTAAAAATTCATATAATTGAACCCTAGCCAATGCGGAAATGAAAGCTGCTTTTCCAACATTGGTTAAGGTCTAAGGTGAACTTTCATTTTCAAAGTCCTTAAAGGTTACTTGTAATTTGTTTTCTGATATAAAACTTACATGCTGGACTTTCAAGTGAGGTGATTTTAAAATTTAAAAAGTTTCTGGCATCAGTGACAACATGAGAGTGTGGAAGATCAGGTTTTTACCCCCATTTACCAAATAACGAATTGAGAAATATTTTAGAAATATATCTCATTCCCTGGTTATACTGAATCTTGTCAAACGTAAGACGTATACCTTCATTCTTTTCATAATTATGAATTTAACTTTTGTTTTCCTCTTCTCTCGTACAATTATCTGGAAAGGCACTAGCTTCTTGCTTCATTTTGAGAAAAGTATCCACATATGGTTTGATTAGTCCTTCAGTCATCTACATGTCCCAAATTTCATACGTGTTAAGAATAACATAACTTTCTTGACCGCTCTATGAAGTTCAGGAGTACAAAGTACTCTCTTGTTTGCACTATCATCATTATCATGTGAACATTTATCATTATTCATTTCATTCATACAATACTTACGTAATGCAAAGATGAGACTTTTATGTGTATTATATGGTAAAACGGGCATAGCAAGATCTTTACCAGAAAGAATTTTACAATGAACTAATCTAAGGGGGAAAACATGCAGGATCAGGCATGTTTTTCCCCTTATTAAATTTAATTTCCCCGTTGGCAAAGATTTCTTCGACATCACCCACGGATAAAGTGAGGTTAAATCGAGGTCTAAATACTCATCCTCACTACATTCATATAAGGCACGAAAACATTCGGTGCGTCCTCCTTTGAATGCATCTCTAGGACGTAAAAGGATCTGCCATTTCACAACATTAATTTATTATGAAACTTTGAATTTCAGACAAGGATTGAACCAGTTTTTTCCACCCACATTCCCAGATTAATACAACTTTAAAATTACAACTGGATTCAAGAAATTCTTGTCTTACTAATGTTGCATTATATCGATCCTGTAAGGTATTTCCCTCATCATCAATAGGATGTTGTCGAAGTTGAGTAATAGAAGTATATCCTTGCCAATAACACCTATAAATTTCATAAGCAGCACGATTTTTCTGGTCATATCCATCCACTTTAAACCGTTTAAATTGAACTTCATCACCATTTTCAGCAGTTTGCAATCTAATCTTATTTTATACTCCATATATTTTAACCATTGTTTAGCCGTTCACTTTCCTGATCGCGATGCTGGAAACCTAAGGGGGGAATGATTGCAATGGTATTTTCTTTGTGCATTCTATTGCGCAATAGTGTATGTTTGTAGGAAACACTACATATCACCAGATAATTTTTCAATAAAGTTTGAAAATTGACTAAAATTAAAACACCATTTTTATAATGCTCTAAGATTTCTTTTTGAAAGTCAAAAGTTAACTTCTGAAAAACACATTCATGATGCCAAACTGTAATTGCTTCCACTTATTTTTCTGATTTTGACTCAATATAGTAAAACTCAAGTTTTCAATATAAACCAACATAATTCTGATGTTTCGGAGTGTTAAAGAGATACCTTTCTTAAGAGATTCGTTTATACTTAATGTTTTTGGTAAAGCAGCTAATTTAACTCCCATGAATAAATTTGTATCACGGAAAATTATATTATTTACAGTTAACTGAATAATTTTTTGTCATTGTCCAATGATAAGAGGTAATGAACTTGGTTTTTCTATGAGAGTTCGTGCTACTACTAATAATGTATTAAATAAAGATCCGTCATGTGAAACTCCTACTACTTTTTCAAATATAGGACCCTGCCCTAACACATGAATTACAAATTTTTCCATATTATAAAATACAAAGTCTCTCTGACCTTCTGCATTACCACGAACACTACAACTATAATTTTCTTTCATATCCTAACATTTATGACACCGATGAGATGCATAAATTAAATTTTATACAAGTTCACATTCTTCATTTCCATCCATATCTCTACATCTAAGATGATATATATAAGAAACCATCAATTCGTTTTAACTTTGTTGGTTGAACAGAACAGGAATGACTTTCATCAACATGAATGTTACATAGTTTACAATAATGTTCACCACATTTATGTTTTGTTTATCAATCTTCACACCAATTTAAGACCAAAGTTGTAAGTAATAATATACAGGTTTCTCATTAGCTTTAGACTTATGATGATCATAACAACTCTGATTCGGAAACGTGCTATGACAATACTTACATTTCACACCATTTTCATTAGTTTCTATCAATATCATCATGATACTCTTCACAATGAGTACATAAATAATTCCATTTATGAAATCAACTCTTTTCATATGGCATAAGACAATGATAACAATACCCTCTACTTCCTAAAAAATGCTGTAATACTTTCAATTACATCATAATGACTGTTTTCATATCTTAGAAATATTTTCTTATCCGCTGATGGCCCTGAATATAGAATTATATACTTCCGAGTCATCTGATAACGGACATACACAACAATTTGATACTTATCACCATAATATTTCTGAAACTGGTCTACATCTTTAATACTTCCACCATTTTTATTTATTAAATCTACTTCCGCATAATAACATAATTATGTAGCTACATAAGTCCACTTTTGAGATGTGTTTTCATATAATTAGCATTTTTAAATTTCTTATGAGCTCGTAGTTTTCTCCATACCAAATCACGAGCGAGACAATAAGGAACATATTCAACTGGAATAATATGATTAGCTTGTTTCCAGACTCCAGCTAAGTCATATTTTGTAATTTTACAGGATAAGCGAAAAACATACAGTATGTTGCTATTATTCTACTTTTAATGAAAAATATTTTAATAGTATCTTTTATGTATAGTAGTATATAAGAAGATGCTGAAGTTTGAGGTTCGGGTGTAAATGGCGGCAAAAATTTTCATTTTCGTACAGAAACCACTTTCATTCTCTGTCCGCATTTGCTCAAAATCAGATGGTAATCTGGACCTTTCAGAATTTCGTGCCTTCTGTACTCCTTTTCAATTAGTCCGAATACTCTATCTGCAGGCAGATATGAGTGTCCTCTAATTGGCAATATTACTTCAATGGCACAAATAAAGCACTTCGTTGGACATAAGATAATAAAATGTCATCATCGCACTGTTTTTATTTTAGCCAGGACATGAATCCGCAAATAATTTCACAGTAGTGTAGAGCTTGGACTGATATCTCTGCTCTAGTAGCGTTAAAAAATTTGACAATGCAGACACCACTCCGTTAGATCCTTTTCGAAGACCTTTTTGGTCCAGGTATAAAAGAAAATGTTCTTTTTCGAGTGTACCATCGTGAATCAATTGTTAGGTTGTATAACCAGATCTGGCGGGCATAGTAAGCCTCACCCACATTAAGTTTAGGCAGTGATTTATTCTGCTGCATGTCAAAAAGTATTTTCAGAGTTGACGGCTCATTTCATTTCATTATTTGGTAAAATTTCTTAGCTTGCAGACGATGTAACATGTATTCTGTTATTAGTTTCTGCTTCTCCTTTTCGTCAGTGGTTTTGCTAATGTCTGTGCTCTTCGTCACACAAAAAGAGCAAGTATCTGTTTTGGGGGAACTAAGTCCAATATTGAATTTACTCATACAATTCTGTAATATTTTGTGTATGAACACTTCATCCTAGAGTTACGTTGCTCTTTTTCCATATATGGTACATTTTTCTAACGTTCAATGTAAACATCATATATTAACGTAGTTTCATGCCTTGAATAATGGGACTCTACGATTTTGAATTTCCTAATATGCTTCACTATACTTTTTGTGACA
>JAGDQP010057890.1:0-12655 GCA_022664845.1 Lepisma saccharinum
TTGCCCGGGATGGCAAAAGTAAGTACTTCATCTCAGGGTAAAAAATACTATTGAGGTCGCATCCTTACCTATATTCAGTCAAGGAAAATAAGGAAGTCGTGTCTAAGTTGCTTAAGAATGTTTGTTAGGTCGACTCCCTACAAGGTAAAAATGTTGTGAGCAGATAGTTTATTGTCTTCTTCTGATGCGATTGGAAAGTAATGCAAAGTTTGATCAAGGCTGGTCAAAGGGTTTTTAATTAAATACGAAAATCATTTTAAAGTTTGCAACACTGACAAATATATTCCCCCAAAAAGGGGGGAACTTAGTTGCGAGGAAAGAAAACTTGTCATTCTCGAAGAAAGTGATGCTCTATTGTCAACGACGTGCGGATGATGGACGAACCTTTAGAAAGAAGTTTCATTGATTGGATGACTTGAGAAGATGTTCGCTATGCTCCTGTCACGCTCTCGCTTCTATCCCCCCTCCCCTTTTGACCTAATAATGAGAGAGACGAGACTCCAAACCTCTTTGTAATGTAATCCCCAGATTTACCCTTCCATACCTCCTCCCCTT
This sequence comes from Lepisma saccharinum, assembly GCA_022664845.1. Taxonomy (NCBI): domain Eukaryota; kingdom Metazoa; phylum Arthropoda; class Insecta; order Zygentoma; family Lepismatidae; genus Lepisma; species Lepisma saccharinum. Next base: position 556 of record JAGDQP010057890.1, read on the forward strand.
TGCTCCTTTCCAGCTCCAGGCTTCATCATTGTTAACTGCAATGAACTGACGAATGTTACATAATTTCTCCCCTGAGTGAAGAAAGATGATGTAGTTCAGTGGCGTAGCATGGAATTTCGATACAGAAATGGCTCTTCTGCGAATTTTAGTTCAGAACATCGTTATTAATAATATGCGTAGTTCTTGCTCGTATCTATAAAGTTTCCTGGCCCAAAATTTGACCAAGTTTCTACAGAAATTGAATATAATTACAGAACACATACTTTATATAACAGATTTCAGAGCTAATTTAAAATTATATTAAACTTTGTGGGCCATAGAATTGACTCTATAAGACGGAGAGAAATGCAAATACAAAAATCAGTCATTTTGGGAAACCGCGAAAATGAATGTTAAATGCCAGAAACTACTGGCTTTAAGCAAACAAGTGCATACGCCACTGTTCCATGTAGTATCTTAAGTTAAATCAGTGACAAATAGTAGGGTAATGCTAATTGCGCGGGTACTTTTCATTTTGCAATGTCATGGAATTACTAAAGAGTTGTTGAATTAAAGTTTTCTCCACCAGGTGTCTCTAAACATTTTTTTTCATTTTGCGTGATAGTTGTAACTCTACAACTTTTAATAATACTCTGACTATGCAAAATGTATCACGGAATTATCGATATGAGGAAATCATCCAGCTTTACCCTGTCTGTTCTAAATCTGTACGCCATGATATGCAAAGAACTAAGTTCTCATCGATGAATTTTTCACCAGAACACTTAAGATTGCGAAAACATTAAGTAAAAAACTAACAGCTGCTTGCGCATGCGCAAAACTGGTAGCAATAACAAAAGAGAATGCCGAAATTGTGTTGTGCTGCCACCTGATAGACGAGTGAAAGACTATTTTTGATCTTTCATGACGACACAATTAGAGCTAGGAAGAGCATTGTTCACCTGAAGTTGTTCACGTAACCCGAATTACCCCGGTGTACTCTACATGCAAACTTGAATTATCTTCACGGATATCTCAAAACAGGATTTCGGAGCTTGTCGTTACATTCACATATTGCCACTCTGATAATATTCTCAAATTTTGTCTTAGATTATGTTCAAAAGATGGCGAAACAACAGATATTATGATAAAGTACATCAGAAATGCAAATGTATATTATTTCTAAACTTCAATTAGCATTTAATGTACAAAAAATAGTGTCCTTAAACAAATTAATTATTATCCTTCATTTAATACAACAAAATGTGAATATTTTGCTCAAATATTAAGATACAGAGGGAAACTAACAGAGCTATTTATTTATAGCAACTATTAGACAAAACGATTGTAACAACTGATACAAAACGAAGTTTTTATTATTTTTTAGAAGGGTTTGTGATTTCTCTATGGTTACCTGTTTACAGCAGTCCGTTGGAAATCTAATGAACCCCTAATATATATTAAATCATTCCATGTTAAGAAAGAATTATCAATTTAGTATGCAATAACAGGAAGGGGTAGAAATGGGGAAGAAAGTGGTATCTGGAATGCAAACTGTGATGTGCAAGAAGTGTGTGGCATATCTCCTTCGGATGAAGAAGCAAAGGGCAGTCAAAAAGTTAGCTAACACCTTATATAACTCAGTATTACTAACATATTTGGCAATCCCCACGTAGTCACCTTCGAAGTATGATCCTTGCGCGCGCAAACACTTGCTCCAGCGGCTCTGCGATTCTTGGAAGCTGTGGCTGTACTAATTCCTTGGAATGCTTAGAAGAATCTGTGAAGCATTTTCCTCTATCTCTCCTGTCATGGCAAAATACATTCCTTTTTTTTTAGCTTCAGTTTTACTTTGCGCACATTACGCCATCGTACTGTAGAAGGTAGCGACACAGCGGAACAAGTTGAAAACAACACAGACGGTCAACCGTCCTTACACGTTAAATACTTCATTGCTTGCGTTTTTTCGTTTCTTGTCAGTAGATGGCTCTCACGAACGTTTTTTAACTTGCACGTTGTATTACTACTTCCTTTTTCCTGGATTGTTGAAATGAATTATCGAAGATTCTTTTGCTCACTCTCATCTTAGAAAACAACCACAAGAAGATATAAGTAAAGAAGTCCGTAGTTATAATTACTTGAAACTTAACAACTAAACTTAACAGACATGCTGGAATATGTAAATGCGTATTGAAAATTGGAAGAAAGAAAGTTTTACTGAAACTTTCAAAGCGTCCTTTTACAGACAGTAATGGCTTACTCATTGTAGTGAAATTGAGTGTAGGAATTGAAAAAGTAGCAGCTAGGGCTTCTATTGAAAAGGAACCGTCTCGACATTCACCTTCTTGTATTGACGAAAACTGAAGTCAAGATGGCTGGTGTGAGGTGGGACTCGAACGTTGCTGTTTGTAAGTAAGCGACCGTGCCCACTGGACTACGGTGGCGCATAATAATACACAACTCATATGATATCAACAGTACGTCTGGGATACTAAAGAATGAGAATGTATGACCAAGAGGAAGCTAAACGATTACGTGAAAATTTGTATGTCAGCGTAACATTGTGAAACATATCTTGTGCATAGTACTAAATAAAATAAAATCTATCTGGTCAACATTTGGATTCAAAGACAGTTCCAAATTTCAACTGTTTATGACTCCGGAACTGTGCTAAAGGAAGTTCTTCTATACACGTGCTATTAATTTAACTAGGGGAAGATTCGTGTGAGTTCTTGAATGTGTTCGCCAAGGCTAATGTAATTAGAACGAATTGCCACTGGATATTTATGTCATCAGGTATGTCTGATGAGGATCTTGGCTAGAAGGTCGAAACGTTACATGTAATTTAATAATTTTTTTACGAATAATATAGTCTTGTTCAGCAGTTCAGTGTTTTTTGAACTTAACCAATCTGCTGAAAATATCAGATTCACAAATAAATGTCTACTGAATTAATAAAAGAACTTAATTGTCTGCTGTAATTACGAGATTGATAAGTACTCAATGCTTAGTGAATACTGGAAACAAGGAAATTAACAGCGTCCTATGACTACAACCAGTAACGTCTTACACTTTGCAATAGACTTGAGACAAGGAATTGGAAAGGTAACGCCTAGGGCCTCTTTAGAAGAAACCGTCCATATATTCCCCTGCTCGTAGTAACGAAAATTTCAGTCAGAATTGGTGACGTGATGTGGGGTTCTAACAGTGCTGTTCCTAACAAATTCGTGCGTTTATGTGACAACATGTTTGGAGGGGGGTATCTGTTCCCTCAAACTATTTTTCCGCAGAAAAAAAAATACGTTTCAGTGATTCGTTTATTTTATGTCTACTGGGTATATGTGAAGTTTCATCCAAATCTTTCATGTCTTCGTGTCACTTTCAGCCGTCATCTGAAATATATCTCCGGGGGTATTTCGCCCCATCCTTAAACCCTTTTCCCGCAGAAAAAAAATAATTCATTGAATAATTCATTGATTTTATGTGCAGTTTCTATCTCCGAAGCTTCGTGGAAATCGGTGTGCATCACTTTGCGGATGTTATTTGTAAGTCTTTGGCGGTACTCACTAGACTACGGAGGCTTGGCGAAAATTGGAAGCGTCAGAACGTTTTTAACTATCGTTTGCCTTCTGCTAGTAGCGACAAGTCTTCGTAGCGACTCCCGCTCGGTTGGTCGCAACATATCTTACCCTCTCCCCTTTTTTATGTATTTTTTCTTTTTTGTTCGTCCTTTGTCGTCGATTACTTTTTATTCTTTAGCCGACTTCGGCTCACTTCAAAATGCTTTATTTGTCCAGAAGTCAAAGAAGCCGAACCATTCCGGTTATCTCTTTCATTGTTGTATTGGCGGGATTTTATTCTTTGTTTCTTCATTTTATTACTTAATTATTCTTTGCATATTTTATTGCCTTATTTTCTTCAACAATTTTTCTTTCGTTTTAAATCATCATAAATAAATTTTAAGATCTGATTGTTGATTTATTTCGCTGTGAAAGTTAGCTGGTTAGTCCACACACCCTTCCTCGTTTTGTTTCTGGTTTGATCCTCGTCTCTGATTGGCTGTTGTCGAGAGAGACAGTTCAATTATGGCCGTCGAGTAGTAAAAGCTGGGTTGATAACGGCTGCTGTCGAATCTTACATTTAAGTAAATTTATTATGCAGACCACTATTTTAAAGTTAATAAATAACAAAAGCAGTCTCGTCTGATGAAATATAAAAATATTTGGTAACCGTCTTCTTGAACTTTAACAAGGCGAAAGCTGAAATTTATAAAATTTTGCTGGTTGGCGTTTCATCGTCCATATTGGCGAAACTGGAAGCGGATGACATAAAGCATATGGTGATTTGTCAGTGTGTGAGGTGATTGTATGTGGTATACAGTGGTTCTTTTCCATCGTTTCTTAAATAAAAATAAATATAATCATCTATGATTCTAAGCCCCTTTACTACTGTGTGTGTGGAAGTGATTTAGAGTACCTACAGTATGTCAGTGGTGTGCTTTTCTAGTGGAAATATGAGTGAACTGGAATTGTTTGCTTAATTTAGCAGGCAACGGGGATCGGTTTACAATCACGTATGTATGGTTACTGTCAAAATTTCTCACATATGTTTAGACAGCGAAATTTCAGCACGTTAACATTGGTTCGAAAGCGTTGAATACGTTTGCCTTGCACTATAGTTGATGCTACTCTTCAAATGCACGTTCTTTTCCTACTCAGCTTTTGTTTGTTTGTTTTTCGAAAATTGGTGTGGTGTAAATTGCACGATATCTCTATAGTATATCCGTTTTGTTAACCGTAAAATTAACCGATTCGCAATATTTTATTTCAATTACAAGAAAGTTTCAAAACTCCTTCGTTGGTTTCGCAAATCGTAAGCTCCATAGAAATTCGTTCTGTAAATTTATACCTAACCGAACTATAGTATATCATGACTGTATTATCAAATTGGAGATTAGGTTGTGTTAAGTTCAAGGATGAAATATGCATACAAAATTTTGACAACGAATTTGGAATATCAAAGTTAAATTTCTGCCCAGTAGTTATATTTGTAATTAACTGTTTTCCTATGAAGAAATGTTATTCTTCGGTGATTGTAGAAATTTTGTTTAACTGGGAGAAAAAGTATAGAATGTCTAACCATATTTGGAAATTGAAAGTAACCTAATCTTTTGAAAAATATGTGTGTGAAATCTTGACTCTGCTCATAGGCAGGGCGTTTCTGTAAGCAATTAATTTACCATCTGATATGTGAAATTAACAGCATCTTCAAAAACACGTTTTGAAGTGCTAAAGATTCTCTTCAGAAACTTTTTTTTTTTCACGAAATTTAGCAAACAGTCTTTTGCATTACGTTTGTTATTCTTAAGCAAGAATAAATAATATTTTACCAGACATTCCTTGTGTTAAGAGTTTTATTAAGAAGTAGGTAGTTTACCATCACTGTGGTATTACTATAAAGGTTCCCAACCTTTCGCTATTTCAGCCGGCGAAGTGTTATTTCATGTGTATATGAGAAAGTACTTCAGATGAAGTTAAGTTTCGATATTTTGATCCGATGCTTCAGAAACATTAGGGAATAGTCAAATCAGTTGTGCTTATCTAAATTTCGTGATTAATGTTAACTAGTGCGTGGCTGCGTTGAGCCTTGTACATTTTAGGGGCCTAGTTGCGTTAGGTCACTAAAATTGCGTTTTGTGATCTGCTTTCCTGACACGTCGTTGACGTTCGTATGATAATAGCCACCACTTATGACGACACTAGCGCTCTGGAATACGACAAGAATGAGAATGCAACAACAATAAAGAGCTAAAGGAAGATATTATATAGAAATTTGCAAGTCAGGGTCACACTGTGAATCGTAACCTCTGCACACATACTAAATGAAAGCAAGGAAATCTCGTCAACACCAGGATACGAACGCGAAAGTGTGCGAAAGGAAGCTCAGAGCAATTAATATAGTGACGGAGAGATTGGTGTGAGCTCCTGAATGTGTTCCTTCTGGCCAATATAGTTAGCGCGAATGGCTACTGACGAATATTCATTTCTGTCCGATATTACAAGTCCATACTTGATATTCATTTGCATGAAGGTCATCCAGTTCGGTGAACTGAAAACGTAAAATTAATAATTTTTCGTTAATCACAAAAATGAATATTCAATGGAACGAACTAATCCCTTAAGGCTTAAACTAAGAACGGAATGCAAGTACTTACGCCTGTGTGTCATGTAAATATCTTAAGTTAAAAGAGTGCAAAATAGTGTCTGTCCTGAACCCGAATATGAAAAGTAGTTCGGTTTCATTGATGAATATTTCCGCGGAATATTCAACTTGAGAAAAATAAAAGAAAAAAAAAAGCTAATAATTTCTCGCACATGCGCACAATGGTGGGGACAAACCAACAGTGTTTGCCGAAATGGTACAGCAACTAGGGCCCTTACCGCTATGTTCCCTATTCCTTTCCCTGGAAGGATATTCGCGAATAGATTCCTCATACAGGGAACGAACTTAGGAATTATAGCATTTGTTAAAATAAATCCAGGTTGTATAAAGTGTAAGTGTGACGTAACTAGTAATAAATGAACGAAACGTCACTGTACCGGGTGTTCCAAAAGTTACGCAACTTTCTCTTCCTTAGTATGAAATTATTCATCAAAAGCATATGGACATGACATTCTTGCACTGAAACATAAGCTCTCGTCCAACAATTCATCAATCATAATTCAGATATGGTTCTAAAAAAAAATGCTGAAATATTTTCTTTACAAACGGTGTATATTCATACAGCAAACACATTTATTTAACTGATTACAATATTTCTGGGCGTTAGAGATTCATCATGGCTGCTAACCGAACATGAGAGAGAAATTCCCTATTTAAAAGCTTACAAGTGTTTTGCAGGTATATTGATGGTACAATATGAAAATGTAAGATTCTCTAATATTAGAATAGAATAGAATAGAATAGAATAATAGAATAGGCAATTGGAAGTAAGGCTAAGAGCGAGTTCTACAATCGACCGCTAATCTTCTAGTCAGCGCTAATCTGAGGTCAACTCTCATTTTGTGTACTTTCATTGGCCCAAATCAGATTTTAGCACTGAAAATGAGATGGTGACGTAGACAAAGGTAATCACTAGTGTTATTTCCCACCTACAGTGTTGCCAGACTATTCTAATGTTGATAAAACTACATTTTATGAATACATCAGTAATCCCACTGGACAAGATTGAGAAAGATTTTAGATTAAGACTCTCTTTCTAATATTCTATAAGCAACTGAGTGAAACCGAGAAATGTTGAAATCAGTTAACGGGCTTTATGTAGGAATATACATAGTTTGTATATTTTTTTAGACTCTGGCAACAGCTTTTAAAACCATACCTGAATGATGATTGATGTTACGTGAATCTTAAAATTTTTCACAATATACAGGGCTATGTACCACAGCAAGAACGGTGTTTCTATGCGTTTTACTTTAGTAGTTACGTGCTATGGAAGAATCGGATAAGTTACTTTTGAAACACCCGGTATTTCTTAGATATTGCTCATGCTTGTACGTACGTAGATGAAGAAAACCCGAACACAAAAGTAAAAACACCGAAGTTGAACAAATGGAGGAAGATTAATTTGCATTACGGACCTGGTTGTAATTTGAAACAATTCGTACTTTCCGTTAGAGCGTGGATTTTGTGTTTCATTAAATCATTACTCTGATGGATTATATTCTGTTTTGTTAGACTGTGTTCAGTAGAGGGCAGGGCAACATATATTTTTATAAATTGAAGCAGCTAGGCAAATGTATATTTTTCGTACACTCTGATTAACATTCAATGTACAAAAAGTGGATTCTTCAACAAATGACTTAATAGTCATCCCTAGATTTAATTAACTCTGAAGATTTTACTCAAATGTTAAAGCACTGCATAGCAGAAACTTACAAGACCGCCTATGTATAATAACTTCACTATATAACTGGTATGTTTGATTATTGTAATGGCAAATAATTAAATCGTCTTTTTGGAGGATTTCATGATGGGTATGTTATCAGGAACCCATTTGAAATCTACTACAAGCCTAGTACAAAAATCCTTAATCCATGTTAAATAAAAATATAAAGCTTGTATGCACTAGCATAAAATAACTCACCTGTTGAAGTTATAAGATTCGTAGTTTGAATTCGAATTTTATTTATGGCCTTTCAGTCGTCTAAATCCCAAATGGGATAGGTGAAGGGAAAGGATGCGGGAAGGTGTCGGCCAGGACCTAAATTGAAGGTACCATCCCGGCATCTTCCAGGTGTGACTGAGGAAAAAAACTAGAAAACCTCAGTGAGAATGGTCAGTCGCTGGGATTGAACCCACGACCTCTCGAATGCTAAGTCAATGCTATACTACTGAGCCACGGTATAAAATTCTTAAGTAATTAAATTTTGAAGCAAGAAAGCGTTATTAAAACTTTACATTTCTGGCATTTACAGCGTGTTAAGACAGTCTTACAAGTTGTAATGGATCTGAGAGAAGGAATTTAAAAAGCAGCAGTCAGGGCCGTCCCGATATTATATTGGTGGTATTGAGGAAAATTTCGGTCAGTGGGGCTAGTGTGAGGTGACCGCCGATACTAAATCCATCAATTATGACACTTCTACATGGTATAGATATGAACAAAATGACATTAATAATTACAATTAGTAATGAAGACTTGAGTACTATAGACAGATTAGAATGGCATTACTAACTGATTTAATTAATAATAATAGATTCATTTATGAAGGTGCGACCTCTTTACATTACAGTTTCAAACAAATGTGATACAATGTATTTTGCATTGGATCTCATTTATTTATAGCCTTTAGACATCTCAGGCTATCAAATGTATGTCGCCAGCCACACAGGACAAAATTCATGAGGCCGCATAGTCAATTTATTTCATGGTGCCAAATAACACAGTACAGCATATCAGACTTACACAGTTTCTTGTATATATTGTCAAATTTTAGAGGTAAAAATGTCTGGTCTTTTTAGTATAACCGTTATTTCGAGACACTTAATCTTTTTCTAATATATTTGAAATAAAATGGGGGGGAGGGAAGACACTGAAAGAGAAGTGTTGCCTTCTAAATCAGTAGGCGTGTGATTACTATCAGTGGCGGCGTAAGGCAATCTGGGGTCCCCAGGGCAAGTGAACTTGATTGATGTCCGTTCTCGTACACAATTGTGAACTCATATACTGCTACTATTGCCCAGAATATCTTATTTTTATTTATAACTCACCGTAACCTATAGCCTACATAAGAATGGTTATTCAGATTGTGGACAGTCATGCTCAACATTACATCAGACATTACAGTCAAGTGTACAATGAAGTCCTGAGACGGCATAGCTATTGCGTCACCCACAACCATCATTGTGCTTCATTGGTTAATCTGAAAGATTATTCACTTGTATCGGTGATCGGCAGGGGACCGGTAGTCCTCGTCAAGTTCATCCTGATGTTATCTTTAATTGCATACAGACAGTAAGAGCAGTGACACATTAAAATTACATCAAAACAAAACATAAAATTATAATGGCCTTTTCACGCCTCTTATGTAATCTCACGCGGAATATTACGCAATATATAAAGCTTTATCTTACCTTGGCCCCGCCTGAGAGGATCACCTGCCCGAAATCGTTTTGTACACCGAAAGGATATTTAACTTCGCCGCTGGATGTAGGGTGCTGCTGCTGTTGCTGTTGTTGCTGTTTGGATTTCTCTTTGCCTGGTCCATGTGGGAGTGGTGTCTGTCTCATCCCGGCTTCGATAACATCCTACCAGCACCTGCAGAGATAAGAATATAAATAATATTTTTTTGGCTGACTATTCAGTGGATCTCCATCAAGATGCGATATATTATTATCGATATACATTGTTAGTTACAAAGCAAAAATGACGACTGCGATTTAAAACAAATATCGCATTGTATAAATCACGGGTTGCAAATCGGCGGATCGCGGACTAAATGCGGCCATTAAGGAATTCAATACAGCCTGTACTCGCGTCGATAAATTATTTATTCGTTCGTGTGCGGGTTGAAAAGGGGAAACCAATAAATGATGAACCAATTTTGTTTTTGCTCCGGTTCTGAATAGTTAAATTATTAAGTACGTCTGTTTGTCCACTTTCAGCTACTTTACTGTGTAGTTCCGTGATGTTCTATACTATGGCGCCATCTATTGACCAGTATGGGCGTAAAGAACAATAAGGATATGTGGCGTGTAATCTTCAGCTTAATTACAGATTAGGGTAAGCATGGACCTTCCCTAAGCATAACACTTTGATCAATTTTATTTTCAACTGATAATTTCAGTAAGTCTCAATTACACGAGTACAGTGTTTCTTTTAAATGCAGAAAAAAATCATACCACAGGCAAGATTCGAACTTACAACCTTGCGGATACAGGGATAGTGTCTTATTTTAATTTCACTGTTTATTGCTTTCGTAGCACCAGATTCATTTCGGTAGCTTAGCTATGATTAGTTAAGTTTGGTTTCGATAAAGTTAGATTTACATAATTTTAGGTAAGGGTGAGTTAGTTTCACTGTGCTTACCCTAAACTGGTTTTATTCCCGATATTATTAAAATAACTTCCACATTTTAAACGAAATTACAGAATAACGTTATATTTAGCGGATGAAATTATCACTGCCAAATCATTATTTTTTTTTTCTGAATATGCTTATACTTCATTTTGTGCTCATTCAGAATTAAACAAACTGTCCGACCCTAAAGACTGCGTTGGCTATGAGGTCAGAGGCGTAATGCAGCGTTTCCAGCGTTCTGGGTTCGAATTCCAGCTGAGGCATGGATGTTTCTGGATTTTAGAAACTTAAGAGCTAGTGGAATCGAGACGGACTGAAGTCATTAGTTACTAAAATTGCCTAAAATACAAAGTTTTGACAGAAAATATATAAGTTTACGAACTATGGTTCAAAATATATAATACTTGTTTAACCTTTATGCTTCAATTGCAATTACAAACTAGATTTCTCATTTAATGTGTGTATTCTTCAGTACAGAACGCACTGCATCGCTCTGAATTTTCTTGCATATATTTGTTAAATAGGTTATGTTGAAAAATGAGTAAAGATGACAAAATCCAAGGTATCAAAAGTCCAGGAAATGCATAAAAAGTCACAAAAAAAAATAATAAGAAATTGATAGATAAATAAATTAGTAGCGAAGGCCAGCCATCCTCAACAATATTGTCACTCCTTTCTCCCAGTCACTCCGTTGCAAACACAAGAAGGTACCTTAAATTTAGCACATGGGTCTTTGCTATCCACCATCCACTGAAAGGAATAAGGTCATTACAAAGTATTAACGAAGCTTGTAGTTGCTGCCAAGGCCATAAATATTATATCAGAACGTATTGTTAGATAGATCAGACAGGCAGAGGGACGATTTATTAATGGATAGAAAGATAGATTAGACAGACAAGATATACATTAGAAAGACATACAAATATAAAGGTAGGTACATTACATGAAAGAGACAGAAATATTGATTAGACAGACAGAAAAAAGACAGAAATAGATGCACAGACAGGCAGGCAGGTGAACAGGCAGAAAGGCAGATAGTTGGACAAGCAAGCAAACAGATAGTTAATGAACCGACGGAGAAAGACAGACAGACAGATAGATAGATAGATGAACAGACAGGCAAACATATAGGTGGACTGAAAGAAAGACAGATAGTTGGATAACAGACAGGCAAACAGATAGGTGGACTGAAAGAAAGACAGATAGTTGGATAACAGACAGAAAAGACAGACAGACAGATAGATAGATGCACAGACAAACATATAGACAGGTTGACATACATACAGATAGATGAACAGACATACAGACAGGTAGATGAACAGACAAACAAATAGACAGACCGAGAAACAGATAGGCAGACAGGCAAATATTTTCGTCATTCAAAATATTAATAAATGATATAGAAATTAAAATACCGTATAGAGTTAAAACAGCTACCCATGAAACGGAAAGAAACAGAAACAAACAAACAAACAAAAAATAAATTAAAAAAAACAAACAAATTTCACCTTGAAAGCCTTTCCATCGAATCCTTTGGAGTCC
>JAGDQP010057892.1:0-12655 GCA_022664845.1 Lepisma saccharinum
TTTATACAGCAAGTTATCCAATAGAGTCAAGATTCTTTTCCATTAGAGCTTTCAATGACAAATTAGAGAGAAAGAAAGATCAATACGAATAGCACGAACATAAATGTATTCATTCCCTTGGAAAAAGAATTTGATTTTCTGTAAAACAAAGCCTGCCTAAGACCTCTAAGTTTAGTCTGTTTCAGTGTAATATATATATATATATATTTATTATTGAGTATGTTGCAGCTTAATTTTTCTCTCTTTGGAAATCCCGATTTCGTCAGATGCACTCACTCGAACCTTTATAAGTAGATACTTATCTGGACGTTAGGTTGAATTATATTTACGTTGTGGTGTGGGGAGAAGCATACTGCACAGGGGTAGAGTTTGTATATCTTGATTGACTGGTGCCCGAAATTACTTTGTTACAAGACAAATCAATTATTATAGGACTTCGAAGTAGCAATTATTGATTCACGTTGTCCTCGTGTCAATCCGGGGACCTACCCCTTCGAAGCGAAGTGATTGTCGAGAGACGTCACTCTTCAAGTAATTAATCTCAAACCCTGGCAGGATTATTCCTCGTGTCGGAGAGTGAGCCAGGGGAAAGCCCCCACACGCCGACACGCTCCCTCTAACTAGGGCGTAAGTTAGTCCACACAACAATGTAATGAGCCAGCGGTCAGCTGAGTGCCTCAGAACAATACAAGTCAGGGGCAAATAACATAAGATCACGAGGAACAAAGTGGTGCTATTCAATGAACACTCATATAACACAAAAGGAGCAGGAGTGAAAATAAGTCTTCTCAACAGTGAGTCGTCTTTGTTTGCAAGGCTGTATATTGTATGCCAGAGGAGAGACAGTGACTTGGACAATTTCTTCAGTCATGAAAACCATCCATTTCCATCTCTCTCTTCCTACGGCCAATTACGTTTCGGAAAAAAAAGGCGGATGTTTTGGCCTGTCTTGAACATCATGCACAGAATATCTGCGATGTAAGACCAGAGACGGATGTGAGCATTATAGATAGTGCTGTACTTGTGAACATTCTTAGACCTGAAGGATGTAAGACATTTGGTGACTACGCTGCAAAGATGTTTGTTCCACATATCAAAAAGGAAAAGATAAGGTTCGACGTGTAGATATTGTCTGGGATCAGTACTTTGACAACAGTCTCAAGACACAGACTAGAGAAAATCGTGTTAGAGGTAGTGGTCAACGGAGACGTGCAGAGGTATCATTAAGCCCCATACCAAAGAACTGGCAGCAGTTTCTTCGCTTGAACAGAAACAACACGGACCTATTTAACTTTCTTAACAAGGAACTAATGGCAAGTGCATCACCTGAGCAGCATCTTGTTGTCACCGATGGAGACAAAGTGTGTTGCATACTTGAACGATACACAACCAACATTGCACCCTGCAATCACGAGGAAATAGATTCAAGGATAATGGTGCACGTTGCTAATGCTGTCACTCAAGGATTTCACAAGATCACCGTTCGCATTGTAGATACTGAAGTAATTGTCCTGGCGGTATCAGTTGTGCAACAGTTAGAAAAAAAAAAGTGGATTGCTTTCGGTACTGGCAAGGACATCCCAAGTCATGAGATATGTGCGTCACTTGGCCCACGAAAATCCTTGGCTCTTCCGGTGTTTCATTCCTTCACAGGTTGTGACAGCGTGTCCCACTTTGCCCAAGTTGAAAAAAAGTCTGCGTGGAAAGTGTGGAAGGCACATGATGAATTTACAGGCACATTCTGTGAGTTGTACAGTGCACCTGAGCATATATCTGATGAGACAGAAGCTTCCCTGGAGTACTTCACTATCTTGCTCTATGACAAAACAGAAACTTGTACCTCAATCAACGAAATAAGAAAGCTTTTATTCATACGCAAAGGTCGCGAGGTGTCATTCCTTCCTCCCACGAAAGCTGCCTTAAAACAGCACATCAGGAGGGCAGTACTACAAGGTGGGCTTTATTGGGGGCGCTGTACCGTACCATATCGTCCTTTGCCCTCTCCCGCTGACTGGGGTTGGACTTTCTCAGAGCAGTGGAGGCCCTTGTGGACAAACTTACCAGAAGTAAGTGAATCCTGTCCAGAGTTACTACAATGCAGATGCAGGAACAGATGTATAGACTGCAAATGTGTACAAGCACATCTGAATTGCACCATTTTATGCACATGTAGGGGAGAGTGTGACAATACGTGAAGCTTTTGTGGAGGTATGAAAAATGGTTGAATGAGGACAGACCATGGTTGTTGTATGGCAGGAACATTGTTTTAGATTTGATGTATGCCTTGTTGCTATCTTTATTTTGTTGTGTACAAGATTTCAAGATTAAAAAGAACCACTGAAGAAGACATGGAAAGATTCTAAATATTGAACAGTGGCGAAAGAGCGTCTTTAACGATTTCACCTCCAAATAAAAACATGAACAGTGTAATATCATTTGGATTAAAAAATATTATAGCATTTGAATTTAGACATTCAATTTTGTATGAATGAGCGACAAAAATATTAATTAAATTTCTCGTTTACATTCCTAGCAACTAAAAATGCCTTCTATTGGTTTATTCATGACATTAAACATATAACTCCAGTAGGCTATGATGTTCTGTAACATAGCACTATCCTTTCCAAATTGAGTACTTAGGCTGAATGACAGTCATTTCTCATGTAATTTTCTATTAGCAACTATCACTAAACAACATGATGTATACAATGGCTCCACCACTGCAAATAATAAGTATATACTGAAGAATCAATGTGCCAAGTTTCGTGCTTTTATCACTAACTGAGCAATTTTGGCTATATTGTGCACCCATCTACCGCACTATACTAGCTGGGAACATGCTCCTAACTTCTTCGAACGTTTCCCCGAAGACGCAGCTGATGTTCATCAACGCCCATTCTTAATTTAGGTAGTAATGGTGAACAAGTAAACTTCAGATAAATTGCACATTGATAATTTTAGTTAAGCCTTTCAGCTGCCATATCAGCCCAAAATATCAACAGTGTTATTTACCCAAAAACCCAGCAGAGACAGAAAACATCAGTGATCTGTCCGTGTCCGTTTGAAAACAGGAGACTTAGTCTTGATTGACATTCCCGTTAAGAATTACCACAAATTAAGCACTTTTATCAGGTTCTCAGCACTTTCCTTCATGAGAATCTTTATAACTAGTGAGACCCTTGCGTTTATCTCAAATACTACCAGAAGGCTTTGCAGAACAATTTTTATGGCCAAAGTCCAGAAACAAAGACGTAACTTCCACCTGAATTGTTCGCTAACAAATATTCATTCAGGGTTTTACTATGGAATGTGATAAGTAGCACCTCTAAGTGAACAGAAAATGCAAAACCAGTGCAATCTGACGGAATAAAGCAAGACAAAGCTTGATCTGTACCGACAGAATAAGTGCAGTGCACTAACTGCAACACGAGGTGCGTAATCCATTACACCTGTTGCTTAGTGTAATCAAGTTTGGATATAACACGAAAGCGATTCAACGAATGTAAACTTGCAAGAATCAAAGGTGATCTATTAGCAGAGACAAGCAATCCACCAAAACAGTTCACATTTTCCTCTCCTTTCCTGGCCAATATCGACAAAACAAGGAAAGAGTGTTGTTTAAGGCAGTAATTTTGAAACGCTGAAAAAGTGAGTAAACCTTCACTAAGCTCCAAGGTGCATTATTTTCTAAATGAAAGTTAAACGAAATGTTATACAAAATACTCACATGCGAGTAACTAGTCATTCTGCGTTCTTCGTAAACACGTTACAACCTGCAAGAGAGGAAAATTTACAATTTTTAATTATTGATTACTTACAAAGTTACCTTAAGTTCATGTGTTATCTTCTTTAACCTATGTGAATCTATATTTCAAAATTATTTTTAAATACTTTTCCCAGGACGCGAAACGTCGAAAAAAATTTACAAATATGCGAAGAAATGCCATATATCAACTAAATTTTTACATGAAGCTGAGAAAATATCGCGAACTATTTAAAATATTGTAAATACTCACAAACATACCATGGACATGACTCAACAGTAAGTATTGTTTATTTGTGCAGTCACCCCTTTCTTTTCTTTTACTTACCAAATTATAATGACTCGCTTAAAGTTCTGAGTTCCTACATAACCTTCGTAGTCCAGTGGTTGTAGTCACTCGCTTCGCATCTGCCCTGGGGAAACATGAAAGTTCTAGTCCTGACAGTCATCCAGACTCAGGTTTTATTCAATTTCACAAGGAGGAATGACACACAGATTCAACAACCGATTATAAATTATCAAGAAGACATCAGAAATGTCCTCCACCTGAAAACCTTAAATAATCAAATCCTTTTTTAAAAAGGTAACTTTATTAATAAACACATACATAACTTGAATCGATGTGTCTACAAATTACATGATCTGTTGAAACCGGCTGGTGGAAGCAGACCGAAGAACTTCAAGAACAGTCTCAAACAGACGAAATAGTGGAAAATAAACTACGTCTGTTTAATCTGCACGAAGAAGTTCTTTCTTTTTAAAATTTTTTAAGACCAATAGGCAACTTTGGTTCATGCCGGCTGGATGATTGGTGGAATGAAGAAAGTGGGAGAACCCCCGGAAAACTTACGAACACAGTGTTTGTCCACAACAAAGCTCACATGGCACGAGAACGGTTTGAACCGACGAACACAAGTACCAGAGGTGAACGCTCTAACCACTGAGCCACCGCGGCCCTACAAAGAAGTTCTTGTTGCAGATAAGCTTACGGATCAGACAAATTATTAACTACACGATTCACCCAGCTATCCTTAACAGCCTGAAGAAATTTTATAAATACCGTACCAACGAATTCGCTACTAGTTAAACTAATATTTGACGAAGAAGAACCACTGCCCTCGTCAGCGCACCCACGTTCGCTTAGGTAGGCTGTGTTCTTATCGGACTCTACGTACACGATACTGTACTTAAAAGGAAATGCCAAGTGTACGTGCAAACAACAAGGGGGAAAAAATAAAAAGAATTTGAGCATAATGTGTAGAAATGTAAGAATCTAATGTTGGAGCACATAAAACATAGCACGGGCTCCAGCATCATATAGCGAACTGTTATATGTGAAGATGAATAAAATAGTGAGTGTGACATAAAACGTAACTAGCGATGTGACTTTGATCTGTACGGATATCACTTTCATTAAAATTTATGTTGGTTCCAGGAAACGCCTGTTCACACATACTGTCTACAATAATCCATTGGTTTTACTTTAGGTTGCGATGGGCGTTCCTTAACTAAACCGAATCTCTCACTGTTCAACGAACCGTTCATTCTACTGTATTACTTGACAGACTGATAACATAGATCACCTTAGTTTTTGTTATGGTTAGTTAAAGTTAACTGCTCGGTTCCGTAAAGAGTACTACTAGAGAAAGACTCATATATTAAGGATAATCTAAAGCAACGATCTCCAACAGAAGACGGCAGCACTACCTCCGTATATGTCTAATGTATTTTCCCTGTTACACGAAATTTCATTGTTGCTCCTACAAATTCAAGCCTCGACAGTTCAAACTTTCAGGGAAGAAAGTTCATAACCAATTCAAGAGCATGATTGATGCCGATTTTTAATTTTCTTTTTTTTTTTTCTTCATTGTTATAGGTTTCGATAGCCACAACAATGAAGGAAAACGAAAATAAAAACTCGGCACCGATCATGCTCTTGATAAGATAAAATGAATTGTATGGGCGGTAACAGCACGATCATGCTCTTGAATCGATTATGAACATTTTTCCCCTGAAAGTTCAACTCTCTGGGCTTAAATTTATAGGAGCAGCACGGGAATTTCGTTTAACGATAAGAATACATTTAACATATACGGAGATAGTGCTGCCATCTTTTGTTGGAGATCGTTGCTTTAGATTATCCTTAAACAAATATACTTTTCGGTGTAGTTAGAATTTTTAAATTCCACGATAATGGAAAATTTACGGAAGCAATTCACTCCCTGAATAAACAGAGGAAGATGCTTTATATTAAACATGCTGTGTGATTTGTTTCCAAAGCATGTAATCTGCGTTAACTAACGAAGGTTTCAAAGCAGGTTGACGACCATTGTTGACTGTACGTGAGAAGTAATCACAGCGCTGTTTGTGGCAAGGAAATTGAAATTGCATAGAATTTAAACAGGGGATGCCAGATTTATGGAGCAGCAAGTGTTCTTAAACTTGAAAGGAAAAATAATTTTAGTTTAAATTTGTTACGAGACTGATGAAGCGTAGGCGTGTCGGAGCGCCAGGCTTCAAATTCCTGGCGATGACGTTGGAGACTTTTCTTTAGTGCTACAATACCTGGCTCTCTGAGGTGCACTCAGCTTCCGATCAAATTAATACCAGTCACCTTTGGAGATAAAGGCAGTTGAGCGTGGGACTGGTCACCTCACTTCGTGGCGTAGGTTGAGAATATGTGGTGCGCTGCTTCACATCCCCCATGCGTCGTTTACGGTGCGTACGCATTGCACAGGGATTTTTTTTTAGTGAAATCAGAAAATGTGCGATTTCTTTATCTGTTAGCAAGTACGAAGTAGTTTTTGTTAAAAGTTATGGATGAGTTCTGATATAGGATAAATGAATGATGGTGAGTGAGTGTTTTCATAGCTACAAAGCGAAAATAAACCTATTATCTACACTAACCAAATCAGGCGTACTTCAGCAACATCGCATCCAGTTTACTTAGTTCCCGAAATCAATGGAAATTAAACAAAACTTCTCCACTGAGCTGCTTACTTAGAGGCCCTGCTATAACTTTTTTACGGCTTTCTAAAATAGCGTTCCACAAACTATTTTCAAGTGCGGACCAATTTTATTAGGTAGGAGGTTCTATATGGACCACCCTACTCTTGCCTGCTTCGAAGGCATCTTTTTATTATTATTTTCTAATGTTTTGAGTTATATGCGAGTATACTTTTATCACAATATTAACTTAATTTCATATTAGGTTTAATAGCTGGAAGAAACTACATAAAATGTTTCTGTTTAATAACTGTAGACTGCAAAGAATATTTTATAGTTTTACAAGCCCATGGTGTCTACTAATTAATTGACTTGAAATTCCCTGAGTTCTTAGTATAGTGGAACATGTAAATAATACCCAATTACATTTTTTTAATCCCACCACCACCCAGTTCAAACATCTTGTACATTATTGGTATTTCACAAATGAAAGAAAAACATAATTTCTTTAAAACACAGTATCTTGACACACTAAAAAAATCAGGTCAGCAGTGGGAATCGAACCCACGACCTCCGCGTTGCCTGAGCTGTGCTCTCACCAACTGTGGACAGGTGCATCTCATAATTTCCCCCCAGTTTCACACAAGTTATAGATTTCCCTGAGTTTTCCAGATTTATAAAATTCCCTGAGTATTCCAAGGTTTTACAGGGTGGTAGACTCCCAAGCCATTTATTTTTCAGAATAGAACTTATATCAATCTCTACCTTTCTTGTATACTTCGCCCAGAAAAGACCCGTTGATCAGAAACAGGACACAAAGGGCGCGCTTAACCTCACACGAATTTGAAGACCTCTAGGAATTTTTGGCTCAGGCCGGGATGGTAAGGTATCGACCAGGGCCTTTCTTAAGATACCATGCCGGCATTCGCCTAACCTCACACGAACGAGAGTATAATTCTCCAACTTTGGAATAGTCACTGTAGTACTATGGGTCCAGACAAGATAATTCTTTCTACTTTTCAACTATACTGTATAATACTCTAATGTTGAACTTAAATTTCTGTTGGTTTCTTTTGTTTTGTTTTTATTGATGCTCATTCTAGTCTATACTCAAAGGACCACAGTTTGCGGAACGCTGTTCTAAAATGAACGAACATACATTCACCTAATTTTCTCCACATGCTGTAAAGAACCCATGAAGTAATACAGATGCCTAACATGTAAACTTCATGTAATGAGTATACAGTATACGCAACATAATTATTGTACTTATTGTCTGCATCGCAATAATCTGACAGTCCACTCATACACTGTAATGAAAAAGAATGAAATAAGTCGATGGCACACTGCGTGAGTAGTACCACCAAATCTATCCTAACGTTAGCTAATATAGATGGCTGACCATGTATCTGTACATAAGTGTTAGACTTTTCCATAAATACAACGATGTAATGAAATCAACCACTAAATAGTGTAATAAATAAAAGTATAAATATTTTTAAAATATATTTTATAGAATAAAACAAAAAATTTTAGAATGTGAAAAATTATTAAATTTGTATAAATGTGTTGCAGGAAATATGACGGAGGAAATATGTAAAGTATGTAATTTACAAAGTATTCCAAACCAGTGTTGAGACCAGGTGTTATAAATTCTCAGAGCAGAGAGAGAATAACAATAATAAAAAGTCAATATGCCAGGGAAAGTTACTTAAAAAAAAATATTTTAAAACTATTTGTCTCCCTTCCATCTTAAGAAGAGCACAAACAAAAAATAGTTGTTAAAAATACAACAGTTTACGTAACAAATAACAAATGTATCTTCAAAAAAAGTATTCACAAAACGTAATCAAAAACAAGATTAAAAAAAAAACAACAATTAATAAAGGTTCGTGTAATGTAGAAGTCGTGTTCAAAACCAAAAATGCTTTATTTAAAAATTACCAAAGTATATCGTACCTTACGTTAAAAACCCTTTATCCATTCCTTTCCCACAAATCCTAAATAACAACACACACGTGCTGTTGATAAAAAACAAAGTGTAACCATCAAAAATTAAAAAATAAATAAAAGCACATCCTTCAAGCATTCTTCTACGCGAAGCTGTAGCAGTTACAATCTATCTTCAAAATCTTTGGTTCAACATCGGTTTAAATTAAAACTATATCTAAAAAAAAAAAAAAAATAATAATAATTCAAACTAATTCATTTAAAAACCTAAAAATTCTTCAATTAAACAGTTGTGCGGGAACATCTCAGCCCGCGTCAGGAGGTGAGAGGTTTCAGCACGATCAATTCTTCTCCCTTCAGACATAAACATTCTATACTAGTAATTGACTATGTATTTTGTTCTATTTAATTCTAGTGACAACATTCCATTTAGTGGAGACTTCCTTGAACATTGAGGGAATAAAATAATTTTATTATTGTACTGGACCTTCTAGTAGATATGTACGCATTTGTTGTAACTAAGTCCTTTGACTGTGCGCTCTGCTTTCTTCCAGATAGAGTTACAGGTTATGTGAATTTGTGGGGACAATGCAATTCCTGATTCCAAAGAGCCTGGGGGTTACACTATTAAACCCTACGGAAGTATAAAACCACAGACTAAATAATATGGACTTATACCGCTTAGCTATTTTTGTCTACGCTAAAAAATAATGGGTCTCTGTTTAAGAGCATGTGATTTTGAAGCCTGGTCACTACTATTGGAAAGAACCAACGACTGGAAGTTTCGCCTGTCAGCTAGCGGGCTCCTTGGCGCAGACGAAAATAGGTAAGCGGGATAAGTCTATCTTATTTAGGCTATCATAAAACGTAATTAGTTCACTCCAGTATTCAATGTAACGTCTATTATTACTGTTTGTTTCCATTATTCATCAAGGATTTTATTCCGCAGAGCTGATCCAATTACCTTCTGTTCATTCTCTTTTACTGTTTACTAAGTTACAGTGGGTTACGTAAGGTCAGGTTATTTTTATACCAGGGCTCGAAATGGATCATGAATATTTGAAACCTTCCTGTTCCGTCTCGTCAACAGGGTAATTATAGGGGGGAAAGGGCAATAACATGTTAACGAAGGCTGAGCGTTCCATTTCGGTCCGATATACACGCATTTCGAAATCTTACACAGTTGACAATACTTTCATTTTCTTTTTTACTGTTTACAAGTTAAGCTACAGGAGATGGATCGGCTCTGCGGAACTTCATCCCTAGTCAACCACTGGTATATGGCCCATTACTGCTACGGTCACCCAAAAATCGAATAGCACCGTACAGAAAGCCTGTAGCCGTGCATCACAGCAAAAATCAGTGTAAAATCTCGAACACGTTGCGTGGCGCAAAACATTACCTGCACGCTATATTTTTAAAAACTGCTTTAAACACATGTTATTATAATAGTGACCTTGACCCTGACAATATTGTTTGTGTAGTTATGTAACAACGTACGTAAATCCAGCAAGACACCAAACAAGCGAACTACACAAACAGGAAAATAGTATTTTGACCATGAACCTTGGTCAAACTACAATACAATACAGTAAACTAAAAAATAAAATACAAAAAGCTTATGAACCTTGCTTTAAATGTCAAACTGGAAATGACAAATCAGCTGTAACTATTAATGTGCTGCTACTGATGATATTGCTTGAACGAAATTGATACCACTATTGTTATTTGCTTGCTTGTTTGTTTTCTCCATAAAATTAGATTCGAATTGGCCTCTTCGTTTCAAATACTTTCCAGACTGACACAATTTACAAAATACAAAACAACTTTTTTCTTCTTTTCTTTTGGCAATGATTAAGCAGTAAGCACCAAACCGAACTTGTTGATCTTACAGAGTTGCCAAATAAAGACACACGGGTACCAAAATTATAAATTATGTCTATCTCGGAAGAGGAGGTTAGTTTGTTTTATTTAATGCTCGAGAACTTATTTAGTCACTTTGAGCAAAACATATGTTATATATTATTATTTGTAATGTATTAATATACGAAGAAAAAATGGTCAGTGCTCTGCACTATAGAGCGAAACATTGATAAGCGTTTATCAACCCATAAAACAAATTGCCAACCAGATAGATGAGAATTAGCGTATCAGTTGGCCTAAAATTATTGAGTTTACAATAAAATTATCGTACCACATTATTAATATTATTATTAGTAGTAGTAGTAGAAGAAGAAGAAGAAGAAGACATAGTAGTAGTAGTAGTAGTAGTAGTAGTAGACCTAGTAGTAGTAGTAAATTTGTTAGTAGTAGTAGTTGTAGAATGAGGGCTTGAAATGGAAATTTTCACGAAACGGAACTCTTGGCATTTGTTAGTATGGTAGTGTCTGTTGTGTATGATTAGAAGTCATTCAGTATTAAGTTAGCACCGGTGGGGTTCAAGCAGTGACGATTCTAGGTTTTTCGACGCCCTAGGCGAAAAAATCTGCGCCCCATTGAGCATAAAACCAATATCGCTATTGCTGTTGTACTTGAAATGAACAAAAAGTAGAAATTTATTCTAATGTAAAACCTTGTCGTTGTTGAGATCCACTTAGTAAATAGTATAAATCTAAAGAAGATTAACATTATTCTTCGTTATTAACATTTAATAAAAAGATTTGTAATCTTATAAACCTTGATTAGTGGCTGGGATCTGTAAACAAACTATTATGTAATTTACTTCCCATATACTATGTTTTAAGCACAAAAGTTGAGAGTCATTATAAAAATTTATTTTCATTTTCACTTAATGCATGAGTTTCTTAATAATAGTGTCAAAGTAACTTTTTAAGGAAAACTGATTAAAATTATTTATAACCCTAATGGTACTTTTCTTGCTTTCAATTTAGCAGACTCGTTCACAAGGACTGTCGGGTCTAACTTCCTTGTCAACTCACTCTTAATGGAAATTGTGGCTAGACCCACAGGTCTTCCCTGGCACATTGTACAGCTATGGACATAAAGATTGTCGCATGTCTTTAGAGATTATTTCACAAATTCCCAGCTATTTCCCTCGCAGAGGGAAATTTCCCGCAGTTGAGGGAAGTTCCCTGACCTTGAAAAATATGAACATAATCCGACATTAAAGCCCATTACAGAACAATTGTGATATACGTATATTGTAATTATTTGCACAAACAAATAAGGGATTACAAATCAAAGAGAAAATTTAAAAATAATATCAATAAATTAAACACTGAATGTCGTATTAATCCATAGTCTTACATTGAAATCTAGTAAAAACACATATTGTTATTCGGTTAATAGGATGGATCAGTGGTTATCGTGCTCGACTCATAATGAATTTTAATTTTGTCATGGGTTCGAATCCTGGTCGTTGATCATATTTTGTAATTGTAGATTAATATAGATAATCTTCACTTTTATCATTTTTTAAGTTGATATCTAATTCAACTATGATACTTTTATATTTTACTGTTAATTTTACAGTTATTTCAAGAAGCTTTCTACCGTTCTTAGTTAGGAAACGTAATCTGAAAACTGATGGGTTTCTCCTTAGAAGAACCTAAGAATGTAATGTGTGTCCAAAATGTTCATGAATAAAACAATTTAGTGATTGCTGATTTCATTTGAACACTAATTTTAATTACCCCTGCTCTCCTGACAAAATAATAATTAATGAGATCAGAAGCTTCAAGTTACTTCTTGAATTTAGGTCATATTAGGTTGGTTTACCTAGCAGTTGGGGCTGTTGGGGGGTCCCATTTGGGTTACCAACACTTCTATTAAATACTGCTGGTAGCGATAATACAGAGTAGTCCATATAAACCTTGACATTTCAATTACTTATTTATTACTTCCTTGTGGAAGTGACAGTGAATTTGAGATTGCATTGTATTGTCGAATTGGCTCCAGCAGAATCCGTTTGGGGGCCATCGCTGAAATTAAAATACGATTATCGTCCATCCTATTAAAAAAGTTGAACAGTGAAGG
>JAGDQP010057893.1:0-12655 GCA_022664845.1 Lepisma saccharinum
CATCATGTTTCGAAGTACTGACATGAAGCACAAAGGTTGGTACGACTGAACATAGAAAGGTTTCATAATGGATGTATGAAAAATTCGTATATGGGTCTCGAAATGGTAAAAGAGTAAAGGGGATTCACATTGACTATTGCATGAATAGGGAGGGGGAAAAATGGATTTTCTAAAATCGAAGTAAATAGCGTTGATAACGATAATTTCTAAGTCTAATATACGCTTTTACATATAATTATACATAATAATCAATGGTGGGTCCCACAAACATACAGCCTGTCAAGGATTCCATAATGGTAGACGGATGTATATATATATATATATATATATATATATCGATCACAGTGAGAGCTTCGGCTCTCCTCTCCCAACCCGTCTGGTCAGCGTGGGAGCAGTAGACCAACTCCTTCCTTCGGGGAGAGGCCTCATCCACTAGTGGATTGAATATGGCTGTGATTTATTATTA
Source organism: Lepisma saccharinum (assembly GCA_022664845.1). Classification (NCBI taxonomy): domain Eukaryota; kingdom Metazoa; phylum Arthropoda; class Insecta; order Zygentoma; family Lepismatidae; genus Lepisma; species Lepisma saccharinum. The sequence continues at coordinate 467 of JAGDQP010057893.1, forward strand.
TTATTATATATATATATATATATAGAATACATAAAATACTCTTTAAATTTACAAAACCTTTTTCCAAACAAAGTTAGCGGTGCGTCGATCTATTGGTTTTAGTTTAATTTTTACTTTCTCAAAAGATCTAGCACACGATAGTGTTACGTACAGGTAATGGCTGAACAGAATTTCAGGCAAATATATGTTTACAATATTGAGGGTGAGGGCTAGCTGGGATCTTATTTATTGTCATACAGAATGCAAATTGAATTGTAAACCGAATTGTTTTGGAGGTAAATGGAAAAGTAGAGTCAGATGGCGATAAATAAATGCGAGGAAGAAGTACTCTTTAGTCAACATTAACGTCAGTTGTAATTTGTAGATCTAAGAAGTTATCACATGTTTTGTGAAGAATTAATTTTTTGTCATTATGTAAGCCTTGTTCTTCGTTAAGTTCCTCGAAAACATCGCCATAGATCCTCCTTCTTTCAGTTCTAGAATATAAGGTGATAAGCCGCTCGTGTCTAAACTGCCCAAAAGTTCAGCGGGTATTGTTGAATTTCAGTTTCATCTTCAGTAACTAAAGAGTTTACCCTGAATTAGGATTTTGATCTTCCAGAAGGCCGATCAAAACTTTTGAATTTAGCGTGATAAACTACTGACCCAGAGAAACTGGAAATAGTTCAAATGATGTAATATCATTTCCGTAAGTGTAAGTGATGATATTAGTTTCTGAGAAGATACAGGCTGGCAAACTAATAGAATATGACTTCCTAGAATACAATGACGGATACCAATCTTTATTATAAAACATTAATCAATGAAAGTTCTTCTGGGTTAGCTCCCACATTTTTACCTACTAACGTCTGAGCGACTCGAGAAACGATTTTGAAACTATTTTAAATATAGATAAGCAAAGAAAACTTGACGTTCCTTGAAAACGGTCAGAAAATATTTTTGCAAGATTCGGGATCGAACCGAGTACCTTTGGTATAGAAATCCAAAACGTTAGCGAATGCACCACGGAACCAGTTGAAACAGAGCCGGCTCCGAGTGCTCTTTATACGATAGTTCAAGGAAGGATTAACAGAGTGAACTCAACAATTGTGTGCGTGGCTCCGCAAAAATATCTAGAAAGAGAGGTATGCGAATGGTTCGTTACATACCTAGGTTTTTTAATTTTATTTATGAACTTAAAGCATCTAATGCTCAGGCCAGTTTGGGGAGAAGAAGGGAAGTGGGAAGGTGTCGGCCAGGGCCTAATTTGAAAGAACCATTCCGGAATAAGCCTGGTGTGACAGAAAAAATCCTAGAGAAACCTCAGTCAGAATAGTCGGCCGCTGAAACTCTACCCAAGGCCTCCTGAATGCTAAGCCAAGGGCCTCGGGCTCGAGAGCCACGTCATATTTGTGTGTAAGTACCAAAATTAAACAAAATAAACATTCATGAAAATCGGTTCAGTAGAAACGGCTGGGGGACTGGACAAAGCTTCTGCAGAAAAGATTCTCATAAGAATTACACAGGGAAGAAAATGAGATTCTGTTTTATTCAAAGTTGATGAAGAGAAGAAGAATGCGAATGGTTCATTACATATCTAGGCGTAATTAGGAACATTTTAGAAAAGGAAAATCACTGAAATCGGTCCAGTGAAAGCCGTTGGGCGACTGGACAAAGGTTTTACGAAACTATTTTAAATATATTTTAATGTTTTCAAACAGTTTCCGACAATTTTTAGATTTTTCAAAAATTTTGTGTTTTTAAAAATGTTCCTCAAAATCCGATATTTTTGGACATTTTTTTTAAAAGAATGAAAATTTTGTGTTTTTGAATATGTTTCCTAAAATCCGGCATTTATGGATTTTTTTAAAATTGAGTTTTGAAAATTATCCCGAAAATTCATAGCAAGTGAATCTTCGGGCCCGTTTGGTTATCCTAATAAATCTTTATAATACTTTTTCATTTTCCAACACTCAATGAAACACCTTCCATCATTTAAGCACAGAACCGTTCCAGTATTTTTTTCAATCACGGGATGGCACCGTCATTATAGCCCCTGCCTGACATCTTCCAACACCCTTTCCCCTCCCGTATCCTCGGATGAGCCTTAGGTGCCTAAAGGCTGTAAATAAAATTCAAATTCAAAAGTGAAGTTAGCAGTGTAAGATTTCATTTTACTTTTTAGTGAAATTTATAGTATTTCAGTTTTCTCCCTAGTGCTTTGATGGCCCATCCCACTTTTTTTACATATGAAAATAGATTTAATGAGCTTTCAAAGAAAAAATATTGCAATTCTAAAGCTAAAGTACACGCCCGTTGGTGCTGGGTGAATAAAAAATGTTGGAAACATTCGTGGTGGGCTCCGTGCTTAACTTGGTAAGTTTTGGGGGCTGCCCACCTTTATCGTAACCACAATCTCTGGGTATCTGCGCCTCCTTGGAGCAAATATGCTGTATCTGTTACAACCACCACCACCACTACTACTACTACTAATGTTCCTATTCCTACAACAACAACAACTACTACTACTACTACTGCTACTACTACTACTACTACTACTACTACTACTACTACTACTACTACCACTACTACAACAACAACTACTACTACTACCACCACCACTACTACTACTACTAATACTCCTGCCAGATACTACTATAATAATTTAAAACATTGAACCTACATAATTTTATTTACAACAATCCACATTTAAATTAAAAAATGTATTGCCCGCCCACTGGTGCGGGGTAAATAAAATATGTTGACAACAGTCATTGGGCTGTCACCAATACTCGATTCCCATAGAAAAGTTTTGATACATTTATTGTAGTCTACTCGTGATGGTACACCTTAATACCAAATTTCGTGTCTCTAGTTTCAGTGATTTGGTAAATTACATTTTCGGCGGACATTATTGGATATAGACGGCGACTTTTTTTTTTTTTTACGTTTTCTTATATTATCATGACCTATTCGTGGTGGTACACCTTAATACCAAATTTCAATTCTATAGTTTCGGTGGTTTGCAAAATGCCTTTCGGCGGCCATTTTGGATTAAGATGGGCGACGATTTAACCTTTTCTGATATTATCGTGACCCACTCGTGATGGTACTTGATACCAAACTTTATACCAAATACGAAGCCCGTACACCTTCATTCCAAATTTCGTTTCTCTAGATTCAGTGGTTTCTAAAACGCGTTTCTGAGCGGCCATTTTGGGCAGTTGATACTTAACGGAGAGGAATGAAATTTATTGATGGCTCATCTACGTGTTAATCCCAATATTTTAAAAAGGATTATCAAAATCGGTCCAGTAGAACGGCCGGACGGACTGGACACAGAAGAACACTCAAACACTTCTCCTTTAGTTGAGACTTAACAAAAAGGAATGCGATTTACTGATGATTTATCTACGTATAAGCCCGCAAATTCTAAAAAAAGAATGAGCAAAATCGGTTCAGTAGGACGGCCGGACGGACTGGACAAAGTTTGTGAGAAATATAATAAATATTCCCCCATAAGGAATACATAGGGGAAAACACTCAAACACTTATATCTCAGTTCAAGGTTGACAGAGAGGAATGCGGTTTATAGATGGCTTATCTACGTGCTAAGCCGGATATTTAAAAAAAATATTGATCAAAATCGGTCCAGTGTAAAGGCCGAACGGACTGGCCAAAGTTTTAGCAAAGTGTTTTTAATATATAGATTCGTGTAATGTTCACCTGGAATGCATTTCGTTCTAAGAAAATTTACATTTACGTTCAGAGATAATGTAAAAATCTAGCACACGTTACACTTTAAAATTCCTTTACCGCTTTAAGCTGCAGCGTTTGTTCGTCAACAAACAATCATAAGAGTATTAACAAGTTTATAACATTATTGAGATGTTAAAATTCTATGTAATCAAATGTTAAGGAAAGATACACTTTAAATTATTTTGCTAGTATTTATTCTTGCTAAAACACTGTATAATATGTAACAGTTTCACATAATTCATAAGAAACATGTCTCTTCACTTCTTGCTACGATAATGTTCTGATTGTATTTGAATATAGTTCTTCAAAATCTAATGACAGTCCGTATTCGTGAATATTAAAAGGAACCAGTAATTATGTTTTTGCACAGTTCAACATATATAACATGTAAAAATAAAAGAAAAAACTGTCACATTCCACTCGATTTGGATCTAGTTCCAGCACAATTTCATATATACCAGCACCATCACTAGCTCTAAATAATGGTCTTCAAGTTCATTATACGTGTAAGTGAGGTTTCAAGGTACATTTTTCTAAGAACAGTTGAAAGTTAAGGAAAACGTTTCAGCAGGCAAGTCGAAGGTGGTATTAATTGACTGCATGGTGGTCAATCCAGGATGCAGAAGTTGGAGTCCTGTCTGCTCTGTTACCCTTCTTGAGAAACTCGTTTCTTTTTGCCAGAGGCACTATTATTTTTTACCTATTTTTCTCATTGGTGAAAAGACATTGGTAGCTGCCACTAGTTGTGCTATGATTCTCTTTATATAATGTATAGAGCGCTTTTAATGTTATCGGGTGAAATAAGATGCACTGCGTTTGTTCTTTGAAATGTCGGTTTCCTCAATTGCATACTGAGTACATGGGTACAGCCAGTCGAAATGACATGCGTGACAAAGTAAGTACTCAGTACTTTCATACCGTTTTAACGCGTCCCAAATACTGAGGTAATGTTCAGTGTACACTCACATACAGTTTCACTGTAAAGTTCCTCGTCCCAATAAACATATATAATGCCAAACTCTTCTTCTTTTGCTGTAGCTAAAGCTAGCTCACATGATGTACCGCTTGTAAGGTCTTCTTCGTCTTCGTCAACTACTATCACATCAGAGTCCTCTATTCCACCAGCCATATTGACTTTTTCACTTCTTTTGGAGTCTGCTACGATATAGCTGAAACGTAAGACGATGCTTACAGTATTTATTCAACTCAGAGGCATCGCATACTCCGCCCAGCTTCGAATCAACTCACTTTATTCTTACTAGATCTACGCAATATATTCTATCTCATGTATGTAATACTTTCAATTCACCCTACCGCATTGCTACCATATTACCAAATAAATGACTCCATAATTTGATAAAGAGGTTAACTGCAATATCTTATGAGTAGTCCATGAATAGCAGGTTCATGCTTCAATTATTTTTATTTATAAGTTCAAAAGGTCTTTCATACCCAAAACAAACAAAGAGCTTCCCGCTCTCTTATGATGTATTGCGGTGGAAAATCACAATAAGAGGACTTGATTGTCAGTAGCAAACAAATAATATTTCCGATTTTACTTGCCACGTTTCATCGGTCTAATATTAAATTGTTAACACTGAAATAAAGAATTCTTTCAAATATCTTGACTTTAGCCATACACAACTAAAATGTATGCAAGTAAAATAATACATTCTTGTGTGGATCTTGCGCATCCATTCGTAGAGACTGATGCTAAGAGATGGGGTCTTACATAAACAGTATAAGTGAAGCTTCTCCTACTGTTTCAAGTGATTTATCTCCCTTCTTTTTTAAAAAATATAAGAAGTCTTTGAATCCATTGTCTTTTGATACAATTTACTTGTGCCTAGTCTTTGAATAAAATGTTCTAAAGTTCAACAAGTTTCTAATGCCTACATTTGTTTCTAACCTCAAACATAAAAAAAAACAAGTTTCAATCGTTACTAAAACAATGACTTTTACCCTGGAACGTACACTACAATATTTTTTTACAACAGTGTTTCATTGTACTAGAAATAAAATGTAACTCATAACATTTTGTACGAGTTGACTTGTTCAATATTTTGCATCATTTTTCTGGAAAATGTTTCAGAAAAAGTAACATTCTTTAATATTATTGAAATGTTCTAGCCACAACTCTGTACATATATTGATTATGCAGAATAAAATGTTTCTTCTTGAATCAAATCATTGCTTTTTTATTTCACATACCACACAAACAGCAAATGAAGGCACTATGCAACCAGTCTTTTACCAGAGAAGATATGTACTTGTAATCATTTGTTTATATGTAATCAAATAGTTTTGCAGTGTATCTTCGCTGCCTGGTTGCGTCTCTGTAAATTGCTCGTAAATTTCATCACAAATACGAAAATGCGATAAGATTTCCAGCAAGTTCTCCTGCATCAAGATGTGAATGCAACTAGGTATATAGTAACGGTTCTGACACACGAGAATCGGTGGCATTTTACCATTTACGAGTTTTTCAGAGACATCGAAAGCATCAAAGGTTCGACTTATCATAAACCTGTATATCAAGGTACCACTACTCCACAAATATGATTTACTCATAATATATTTTACCATTTATTGCTCATTTCTTATGCAAATTACTATCTACTGCTCGTTTCCGTTTCAAAATCTTGTTCTGTATACCCACACAATCGTGCGAGACCGGGCCCAAGTCGTTCCAAGCACCAGAGGATACCCTTACAATCATGCGAGACCGTGCCCAACTCCTTCCAAGCACCAAATGTTATGTAAATAAACCCACAAAATCTACGAGACCGGATCCAAGTCATCCCAAGCACTAAAGGCTATGTAAATAAACCCACACAAACATGCGAGACAGGGTCCAAGTCGGGCCAAGCAGCAAAAAATATGTAATTATATCCTCACAAAAGTGAGTATGTGGTCTGAAAGGGATAAGCATCTACTGCAGCATACTGCACTGAGAAGCAAAAGGGAATGTATAGGATCCAAATCTTGAACACACTAATTTTAGTTTTGACCTTAAACTTAACCTTTACTTTGACCTTGAACTTAACCTTTACTTTGACCTTGAACTTAACACCTAATCATGTAATTGGAAGTGTGTATAATTAATATAATTACATAGCAACGCTTCATTTTATTAAGAACCAAAAGTCAGGACTCAAAACTCAAAACTCAAAACCAAACACCCAGACTAAAGGTGATCTTGTTCATTTCATCTACATTCAACAGCTATCAAGTGCTCTTCTTCTGTACAAGAGAACTATATTCAAGTTTTTACAGTGTTATTATGTTATGTGCGTTATTATGTTATGTGTTATTATGTTCTGTTATGTAATTATGTGTTATTTACTGTATGTCAAAGAAGGTTAATGCGACCGAATTTCAGTTGTGTTGTATATGTTACCATTTCTTGTACAATCGATAGCTGCCAAACCCTCTTCTTGAGTTCAACAAACTCATATTCAAGCTCTACAGTGTTATTGTGATTCAAGGAGACTTAGTGCGAACAGAATTGTAAAGTTTCTTTCCCTTCTCCGTAAAAATATATATATGATTAGCCTTGCCAGCATAAGTTAGTCTGAGACCAGAATATCAGTAATGATACATGTGTACTACCATTATACCTACGTTCGACAGTTACCAACTGTTCCTCTTGAGTGTAAGAGACTTATATGCAATCTCTACGTCAAATTGTGTTACAAAAATGTTAGTGCGAAGGAATCATCAGTTTCATATTATGTATAGTTTATGTACCTTCTTCCCAATTTGTAAAAAGGTAAGTGCGAGCAGAATTTCAGATTTGATACGTGTATACTACCATTCAACAGCTACCAACTGCTCTCCTTGAGTGTAAGAAACTCATATTCAATCTCTACGTGATATTAGTGTTTTAAAAAGGTTATTGCGAACACAACTTCAGTTTCATATTATATATAGGTCCTTTCCTTTCGCCCCAAAATGGAAAAAGTTACTTGTGTTTATTGCGATAAATCTATATCAAAGTCATATATACATAGACACATTATACCTATGCACAGCTTTGACCCAAGTACAAAAAACAAAAGTTCAATAAGAAATGGGTGACTAGTGCCTTCAACGCTAAATTAAAATACTATGTACTCCCTACAGAGAAAGATGTAAAACATTCTTGCGACACTGTTTCTTTCCAAAATATTATTAAAGATGAGTGCTTAGAGATATTAGAGAAAGATTTGGAAGATCAGAAGGCATTGAAAGTGAATATGACTCTCACATCAATGTTTCTCCATCCAAGTAGTGTGTCTCTATTCTTTTTCTTCATAGAGTTGTGTAACTAGCCTAAATACTAGTATAAATACTTAGACCATTGTTATAATACTAGATATTCGAGATCCCCTTCTAAATTATATCGATCCCAGATTATATTGTGAGAGTGTTGATAGCGGCAATTTTACTCCCGTTGCCCAAAATAGTTTGTTATTGTTCCATTTAAACATACAGAACTTAAACACCAAATACGACAATTTGGTTACGTTTTTATCATATTTGAAAACAAAATTATCAGTAATTACTGTAAGTGAAACTCACATTGTACACAATGAGCAAGCGAAGTGTCTTTCCCTAAATAATTACTTTTTGAACATAAAATAAGAAATTATAAAAAAGCGATTGTGTCTAAAAAGCATGGCGCAGTTGGACTTTATATTAATAACTCATTGCACTACTGTATACGCGAAGACCTTAATAAAATGAATAATGTAGAACTATGTGAAATGCTTTGGATTGAAGTAAGTAATAAAAATTCAAAAAAACATTGTAATTGGGGTAATATATAGATCGCCTTCCAAAAATTATAACGATTTTAAAAACTACCTCGATAAAATTCTATACAAAATCAATGACGAAGGTAAGCATTGTATCTTTACAGGAGATATTAACATCCATTTAAACAATGAAAAGGAAAGCGCTGATTACGTAAATATGTTAAATAGCAACCATACAAAAATGTGCATTACGGTACCCACAAGAGTAGATGGAAACACACGTAGCATAATAGATCATATCGGCACGAATATTGTAGATGTAGCTATAAATTCTGGGGCAATAACTACAAAAATTAGCGACCATTATCCCATATATATTTTTTTAACCTTATAAATTGAATGTACACAAATATCTGAGATTAATTCGATCACTTACGATTATTCAAAAATTTCAAAGAAACTTAACGATACAAATTGTGTTGAAACTGAAGTATTTAGCACAGCATGTCCTTCACAAGCTATCGAAATTCTCCAAACGACCATCCGAAAGTACGTTCAGGAAGCTACGAAGCCAAAGAGATTGCAATGTAAATGCGATACAAAAATCCAACCGCGGATTAACACCTCTATTCTAAAATCAATTAAGAAAAAAGACACACTTTGGAAAAGATGTCGTTAAAATCCCTTTAATCTAAAACTTCAACAAAAATACAAAACGTAAAGTAATATACTTAAGAAACTTATAGAAAATGCAAAAAATATATTTTATGGAAAATATGTTGCGGGCGGGATCGGACACAAGCATGAAATGGAAAGTAATAAATTCTGCTTTAAATAAAAACAGAAAGAATGAATACACGGAAATAAATATTACTCATACATGCAGGAAAATTATTAAGAATAGAAAGCTAGTAACTAATGAATTTAATACCTATTTTACGGATATTGGTAAGAAACTTGCTGTCAACACTACAGGATACATTTCGACGGACGATATGTAAACTAAAAGTATCAAACCAATACAGTCAACAATATTTCTTAGTCCTGCCTCTGAAACCGAAATAGTGAACACTATTAACTCCTTGAAAAACAAGTCAAGTGTGGGATACAACGGTATATGTACAAAAATCATGAAAAGTGCGGTTGTAGTCTTGGCACCAATTTTGCAACATGTAGTTAATCTGCCATTCACTACAGGTAGCTTCCCAGATACTTTAAAAATTGCTAAAATAATTCCTATACATAAAAGTGGTAACAAAACAGACAAAGCAAATTACCGGCCAATATCGATTCTCCCTGTGCTGAGTAAATTTTTTGAAAAAATACTTCTAACTAGACTAATGTCATTTCTTGAAAAACACAATGTGTATTTCAACAAAATAAATCCACACAACTAGCTGTAAATAGTCTAGCAAATTGCATTGCTGAAACGCTTGACGAAAGTAACTACATGATTTTAGTCTTCATTGACTTGAAGAAGGCATTTGATGCTGTAAACCATAACATACTTCTACAGAAACTGCACTGTTATCGTCTACGAGGCATAGCACACAAATTGCTAAAGAGTTATCTTCAAAACCGCCAGCAATATGCGTATGTTAATAACACAGAATCATGCATATCATCGGTAAATTGCGGAATTCCGCAAGGTTCTATTTTGGGACCGTTATTATTTCTTCTGTATATAAATGATCTACCATCATGCCTAAATGACAGTAGATCTTTATTATTCGCAGATGACACCGTGATTTTTAATAAAGGTTCTACATTAAAAATTGTACAAATGCGATGAACAAAGATTTGGAAAATCTCTCTAACTGATTTAGATCTAATAAACTTACATTCAATACCGAAAAAAACTAAATGCATCTTCTTCAGAAATAGGCAAAGAAAGGAAAATACAGTGGAATATCCCATCACAATCGGTGGAGACAAGCTATGTGCAGTGAACAACATAAAATATCTTGGTGTGTGGTTTGATGAATTTTTTTCATGGAATAAACACTGTTCAGAAATATGTAAAAATATGTCTATTCACGTTGGAATATTGCATAAACTTGCTAAGATGTTTCCAGAAAATATAAAAAGCTATATTACTACGCCTTCATACACCCATACCTATCATACTGTATTGAATCCTGGTATGCGAATCTCAGCGATTATAATAAAAAGCGCCTTTTTGATCTTGCAAAAGAAAGCCGTTAGAATATCTCGCGCATTCAATGCCCCTATTTAAGGACCTAGAATTGTTAAGGATACAAGATCTATATAAATACAAAATAGCCAGTCTAATGCACAACTTAGGGTCAAAAACCATATATATTCTATCAGTGGACGTCTCACCCACCTTCCATGAGATATGGACTAGGGCAATAACGGACAAAAAGCTAACTCTTCCTAGACCACGTCTTAACTACGGGCTTCATAGTATGAGCTACAGAGCTGCATTGATTTGGAATACTTTCCCTAAAGATATAAGAAATAAAACATGTAAACAGTTCCAACATGCCCTAAAGAATATACTGCTGAAAAATATGAAATAGGCCTCGAGAGATCATCGTAAGCAATTTTGAACTTAAAATGTAAGTATTTTTACATTATTTTTTATTAACCTCAGATTACTCCTCTTTTGTTTGTCATTGCTTCGCTTGCTTATTGGTCCGCTCATTTCTATCTTTGTATAAAATCTATTGTCATCACTTGTTAGACCTAATTTTTTGTTATTCATGAATTATCTATTTAAATTTCACTTAAATAGAAATAGAAAAAGTAAGTGTTTTTATGTAAATAGTTATGGCAACGATACTAAGATTGTATAGTAATATCCTGATACCTCGAGAGACCATCCTAAGTAATTTGAACTTAACATTTTAGTTTTTGACAGCTAACCACAGATCACTAGTTTTTTTCTTTGTCAATTGCTTTTTGCACATTTGCACGCTCAGCCCTACCTTTATGTAAATAATATTGCCATCATTATTGTTGCCTTATTTTTTCGTATTTCTTTCTTTTAGTATCTTCATATATTTTCTATTTTTAGTTGACCATGAATTATGTGTTTGAATTTCATGTAAATAGTAATAGTAGAAGTATGTGATTGTATGTAAATAGTTAAGCCCTTGTGTAATTCAAGTGTATTTTACGCTTTACTAACTTGTAGTTATTATTTTAGAAATTACCACGAAACTACATAGTGCCAGCCCGTTTTTGTGGTATTACGGAAAGGAGAATCCAATTACGGCAGTAGCTAGGATTCTTCTGGAATCTGAAATTTGTAATTCAATTGTAATATAATATTGAGATTAATAAATTGAATTGAAATGAATTGAAGAACTATTATTTCACGTGATATCCGGCATTCAAACAATCTTGAAAAGTGATGAGTTGCAGGAGAAGATAGAACAAGTGTTTTCAAACTTAGTTTCATAAGAAGAATCTTCAACAAGAAAGTCAGGTTGGAGTTTAAGTGATAAACCTTCACATACAGTGAAAATCATAGTGAGTAAGTTAAAATCCTTCTCAGCTTCCACTTATATTGAGTTACCAAAGATGGTCCTTAATTAGAAAGCTGTGATCAATATCCAAAATAGTGACGACAAATGCTTCTTGTGGTGCATTGCGGCAGCGTTATATCCTGTTTATAGAAACCCTGATCGTGCATCGAATTGTGTAAGAAATCTCGGTGTTGACCCAGCATCGCAAGGACAATTGG
>JAGDQP010057895.1:2513-12655 GCA_022664845.1 Lepisma saccharinum
ATAATAATAATAATAATAATAATAATAATAATAATAATAATAATAATAATAAAAAAATATGAAAATTGTAAAGACATGGCCGTCCTACGCGCTTCGTAATGCCATTTCCGCATTGTATATTCGAAAGAATGCTGAATCATTCATAGGGACAATAAATTTGATTAGATGGAGATGACGTCTTAAGTATGATAACTTGAATTTAAACGATCTGAGCCAAAGTTGCCTAAAGGCCTTCAAATTCTACAGGCGGACTTCTGTAACTTTACTCCATTCACGCTGTTACATGTGCACGTGCCAGAAATTAAATTTAAAAAATCCATTAAATATCACCGCTAATAACAAGGGCACAAGTAGTAAACTGAGCTATCTTACATTGAATGAATTTGAATATATATGGCCAGGCTAGGGCAAGGGAAAGGATGAGGGAATCAGTTGGCTAGGGCGTGAGTGTAATATATCATTCCGGCATTCTGCTGATGTGACTGAGGAAAATCCTGGAAAAACCTCAGTTAGGATGGCCGCTGGCATCGAACTCAGGATCTCCCAAATTCAAAGCCAACGCTCTACCAACTGAGCTGCGGCCGCTCTCTCTTCTACGATGAATGGACAAAATTGTTCTCCGACGTGTATAAATAATATCTTACATTTTCTTCAAGTACGGAGAAGATAGTCAGAAGAATTATTTAATGACACAATCGCGTGTTGTAGTTCAGCAGAAGCATGCTCGGCTAATAACCTGGAGGAACTGAGTTCAAATTCATGAAAAGGCCAGACTGACTAAGATCTTACTTAGTTGCACCACACAGTAAAAACGCTTTCTTAAAACTGAGAAAAATGTTCTTATCTGTGTACGAAGATTTTTTTTTATTGAGGTAACAATCTAATTTAAATGAAAATGAGAACATGCCGACCTGGAAATAAAACTACTGACTTTATCTTGAAACTGGTATGTTCTCATCTCGTTGCACAGATACAGACAGGCAAGAACTTTTTTCTCAGTTTTAAGAAACCGTTTGTTACCATGTATAGAAAGGTCTAGATTGGAATCTTGAAATCATGGCAAGTGTCGCTTACCTTTTCAATTTCATCTCCCAGAGCAAAGTATATGACTTGAGTTCTATAAGGGTAGCCGCAAACAAATAAAACAAGTTGGGAGGATCAGAAATGTCTCCTTGCGCTAAATCCATAGATTTAAATGGTGGCGCGAACACCTACAGAGCTTCGCTCCATCTTACTTTTTGGTCCTACCTTAACCTTAAAATCCAATAAATATATTAAGAATGAAGTTATCTTTCAGTATGTTTGTTAAGTTTGTGACTTAACAGTAAAAGCCAAAAGTACGTAAAATTAGATCTAGATATATTTTGAATCCTTCAGGCAATGTCAATCCTACTAACGTGTATCGTAAACATTTCCCCTTCAAGAACCACGTCTCCACGGTCGCGGGTTCGAATCCCGTGTGGGACATTGAAGTTTCTGGATGAAAATAACAAGCGCTGCGTTCACTTAATCGAGAATGCTCTGCTTCGTTTCGCTTCGCTCTAACTAGCATTTTAGATGTGCGCCTAACTTTAGGCAGATAGAAATGTGAACGAAATACACTGTAAAATATAATACATATATTTTAGAACGCTTTTTCTACAGCTCATTTCTGAAATTAGAAGTTAGTTTCGTGTGTGCTAAGTAATGTAGACGAGAAGTGCAGGGAGTTTGTAATATTATTTCTGAAAGTGAATTTCGAACAGCTCCTGCGCACTTCTTTACACATTTTGAGAACAATTGTCCCCTCATTCTCTCCATCACACTCATTTTTAGGGGCCCGGTTCTCAGGATTATTTAAACATAGTTTTAGGTTTTATAAATAGTTGATTTAGTTCATTATAGTATTTTTTTTCCTACCACACATGTATTAATCTGGCAAATATTTGCATTAAAATCAAATACGTAGAAAATAAATTTCAAATTCTAACACACATTTTCGATATGTTAACGATTTACTGACAGAAAGCACATATAAATGTTTTTTTAATCAATATTCGAAGTTTCTACTTTCTCAATATTCAGTTAAAGATTACCATACAAAAAAAATAAAAAAAAATGGAGCAGCCCTCACATCTGATATATCGATACCAAACATGAATTGCATATGCTTTTTTTTTTTTACATTAAATCTTAAACTATAATATGTTCCATCAGAGTAACAATTAAATTTCTTTTAACGCCAAATTCATTGTTAAGCTGTCTTAAAATGAATAATAGTTTTACTTTGTTAACGCAGACAATGTACTACGCCACGCAATTACCAACTTCCCGGTACATGAATACTACAATAACTTCCCAAGACTTCCACACGCCCAATGAAAATAAAAGTTTAATTTTATGTAAGCCCTTTAGGCAACTTTGGCTCAGAGCGAATGAAAACAAGAAAACAGTAAAGAGTGAAAGAAAGTTGAAAATAAATGCACATTCGCGCACGTTTTCCTTATTAACAGTAGTAGTTTCATGTATTAATGCCAACTTTTCTCGTTTTTATCTGAAATGTTCAATTTACGTTCCTAACTCATTTTAGCCGATTTTAGAAACTACAGGATTCGCACATTTGATTAAGAAATGATTGAACGAAAATATATGTTAGCAAGCAAGGAATGAAATAGATTAAAACCTAAGAATCCAGTGCCTTACTCATTTTCATATGTAACCACTTCCATTCACTGTGAAACGAAAGATTATTTAACATATTAATAGCAGGTTTAGTACACCTCAAGTGAGTCACTTTTGATCACGTCTTGTATTTTTCCTTTTAAATTACAGTATTTGAACACTTTTCGAATAACTCTTGTACATTCTTTCGCACAAGTTTGATCAAATTCCATAACGCTTTTGGTAGTATTGAATAGAATTTATTTTGAGGCCTTTAGGCAACTTTAGCTGATGCCAAATAGATGATGATTAATGATGTTTAAATTAATGGAATGAAAAATTGGGACGAAACGGGAGAACCTCGAGAAATCCCACGCAGCAGGTGTTTGTCCACCACAAAGCCCACATGGCACGATCCGGGATCGAACTGAGGGCCCCACGCATCAGAGGCGAGCGCTCTGCCAGTGAGCTACCGCTTTTGGTAGCTTTTACTCCTAATTTAAAATGATAACTCTATATTCGGTAGGCACGCTCGCCAACGAAGATGGTTGCTGTGGATACGTACTGACGTTTCAGTCATGTGTCATCATAATACACTGTTGCCAAATTTCATTCCTTTATTTGATTGCCTACAACGCATCTCATTATTCAATGTGGAGTAATCCCCGTGAGAAAAAGCGCTTTCTTTACTGTAATCGTGGAGGGTGGTTGCAATGCTCAACAACACACAGGAAAGAGTGAATGCAAAGGAAAATGGTAGCATTGTAATGTCGCTTCCACTCTTCCTGCTATTCACGCCTAGTTTCTGCTCTTTATGCCAAAGAGCCCAAACTCTCGAAAATATCCCTATAGGAAATATGTAAAAATGTTGGTGGGACCGGGGATTGAATCCGGGTCGTCTCTGTGATAAAAACTGAGCTACGAAGAATACAGAAAATACGTCGATTTTCTCGTTATATATTGAAGAATTTCGATGAAAGAAAATGACTCAACCAGGAGTTCATCAGGACATATTGATAATATAATGTGTTTAAGAAATGTTTAAATTTAATAATGAAAAATAAAAAAAAAAGGTTCAATATTCATCTTCAGAAAGACATGATAAATGCTCCACATTACTTGCACATATTAATTAACCCTTCTTGAACAAACATTTGCAGAAAGTTTGTGTAAAAAGTTTTTAAATTAGGGGTTTATTATTATTTAAATAATAGCTTAGGCAAAGCAGCTTTCGTATAATGTAAAAATCGTGAAAGACCCAATAAGCCAAGCCAGTGGGGTCATTCGGTCCCCGTCGCGGACTTCCAATCGGCAATAGGGAGGCAACCAGGTTCAAGTTCCGGTGCCGATCAGTCTGAGTGAAGTTTTCCAGAGTTTCTCCAGGATGGTACCTCAATAAATGCCTTGGCAGCTATCTCCCTCATCCTTTTCCGCGGAAAAGTGATCAGTAGTTCAGCCCAGAAAAGAAAATTTCAAAATTAAGCCCAATAGGAAA
Organism: Lepisma saccharinum; assembly: GCA_022664845.1. Lineage (NCBI taxonomy): Eukaryota > Metazoa > Arthropoda > Insecta > Zygentoma > Lepismatidae > Lepisma > Lepisma saccharinum. The sequence continues at coordinate 6,649 of JAGDQP010057895.1, forward strand.
TCTTAAATTTACAAATCAGATACAAATAGCAGTAATTTTCAGCAAACTTTACAAATATTTCGTGTCCACTGTACACCATACTGGAACATTTGAATTTTCTTATGCGATATATTCACAGTAAACCGAGCGGCCGTAACTCAGATAGTAGAGTGTTGGCTTGGCATTCGTAAGGTCCTGGAAACGATCCCAGCGGCCGTCCATCCTGGCTGAGGTTTCTCCAACGTTTTTTCTCGATCACACCAGGCAAATACCGGGATAGTACCTACTAGTTAGGCCCTGGCCGACTAGCTTCCAACATACTCTTCCCCACCCTCTTACGGTCTGAGCCCAAGACGCTTAAAGGCCATAAATAAATTCCAAATATTCACAGTAAATTACCGAAGCTGGGCGCGATATGATCAGGCAATAAGAAAGTGCACAGAAAAATAGTTTTTTTTAAAATGAATTTTGTTTATGGTCTTTAGGGTCTAAGCATCTAAGGCTCAGGCCGGGATAGATAAGAGGGAAGGATTCGGAAAGGTATCGGGCAGGACCTATGTTGAAGGTGCCATACTGGCATTAGCCTGGTGTGACTGAGGTATCGGAAAGCCCTCAGTCAGGATGGTCGGCCGCTGGGATCGAACCCATGACCTCCCGAATGCTACGCCAACGCTCTACCACAGAGAATTGAGAATTAAGAATGAGGGGGTGGTGTACCTTACTATTCCTGACACACAGAAACACTTTTCTAAGAAATAAGATATCACCGTTTTGATTTTATTTAAAATAAGAACATACCGGTATGGAAAGATCAGTAATCATATATCGAAACCGGCATGTTTTTATTTTCAAATAAATGAGAATGCTGATATCTCATTTCTAAGAATATTGTTTCTCGGTTCACAGATCAGAACTATTTTCTCAATTTTAGGAAACCGTTTTGTCTTTATTTTTACCGTATTAGCATCTAATGTTCCTACACATGCGTGTTATTAGTTGTTCGAAATCAACTAACTTGCACAACGAATTAAATGATTTCCAGTTAGGAAGTTAGAAACCAATTCACGCCGCTCAGCATTTCATCCTGCAGCTGTCGTGTAGAGTTTGGTCGTGACGATGAGGAAGTATTCAAAATTTAACATTTGACGTATTGATTTTTCAAGTCATTCTATATTACGTGGCGTGGCAGGGAAAAAAGGTTGTGGGTTGTGATTATTTTGATCAGAAAATGTAGAAGAAAAGTTATACGAATGAATCATGCCTTTTCCTATAAATATGAATATTTATACTCAATCCACGTAGCTAATGAAAACGTGACAAAATAACAAGATCGGATCGACGAAATACTGTTCCCGGGACAAAGTAACTGGTCTTGCGCCCCTCTCTCCCTGCCTCAAACAATCAAATTACATCAAAATGTCGCTCTCCAAATGCACGCAACCGTCTGCGCCCCATTTTGAACCCCCCATTTAAACATATAGGTCTAGTGGAGCACCAATCTGCTTTGCTTTGCTTTGCTGCGCTACAGCTAGCTTTCTTCGCGTGCGGCTACAAATAGAAGTTCAATAAAATCGAATAAGCCACGTTTCCAACTTTAAGGTGACTTTATACGCTGTACAATCAGATTCACAGAGAATAGTCGTTGTGAAAGGCTTCTCAAATGCTAAAAGTTATTATGGCAGTACCAAACCTATAAAGTCAATACCCATCTGAAACGAACATTTTAGTTTTTCAGATTGATTGGTATATTTGTTAGATGATGCCACACAATACAATATTTTGTACACATAACAATTTCTCGTGGGCCATTTTTATGAATCTGAGTGTACAGAACTATACAAACACTGGTGGCGAAGATTGCGGAGACAGAGTCAATACTGGGAAAATACTGTGGGTTCAAATCCTGATTACGGTGACTACTTTTACTGAAGCTTACCTTACTCAAACCGGGCAAATGTCGTGTATTTCCTACCTTAAATTAACGCCAGGATCACTACCTTTCCTTCTCTGACGGACAGAACCTATGTTCTGGACATAGACAATTCGTAAATTAACATACTGAAAGGGGCAGAAACTTAAACGGTTACAGGGAAGTTTAAAATTTTACAACCGGTTCAATTTAGTTGTGATTTACTTTTGAAGTGTACAGGGAAATAAGGGGGAGGGTGCACTTTAAAAAAATAAGTATGCACTCGTAACAAGTACTACACAATGAAAGCTAACTACTCAAAAAAATTCAATCCAAAAGCTCAAAAAATCACCAAGTTATAGCGGATTTAAAATGAAATACATGGGAGTAAATGGAACAATCGGACTTTCAAATGCGTTTTACGAGAAATCACTTTTCATGCACATTCCTCCTCCTTTCCCTGTACGCTTCATTTGTGATTGAGTTAGGTATATTAACAGAGCTGGATTAAGGGGGCTAAATGGGCTGCAGCCCAGGGTCCCCGCCAAAGGTAAATAAGTTAATTTTAACACTTCAAAGGATAGGTAACGGGGGCCGTAACAGTCTTTAGCCCGCAGCAGGAGTGAATAGCCCAAGGATCCCAAATAACTTAATCCAGCACCGTGTATTAAGTTGTGATTTACGTTTGCGGTTGAGTCATATTTTGTTGTGATTTACGTCACTTTCGTGTACTTTCTAAGAACAGAACCTACTACTTATGTGGAATCCGCATCACACTCGAGTTTGAACCCGAGGCCGAGTGTACATTCAACAAGTGCTACCGAACCGCCGTAGCTCAGTGGTAGAGCGTTGGCATAGCATTCGGGTGGTCGTGGATTCAATTCAAGCGGCCGGCCATCCTATTTGAGGTGTTTCCAGGGTTTTCCCTCAGACACACTAGGCAAATGCCGGGATGGCTCCTTCAACTTAGGCCCTGGCCGACATCCTCCCGCATCGTTTCTTCTACCCTATCCCGACCTGACCTTAGATGCCTAAATGCCATAAAATAAAATTCAATTCAAATTAAACAGGTGCTGCCATTTGCTACTGAACTAGTTCCTCCCCACCACTCTATCTTGTCACCACAGTAGATGGATTACAGGACTTTACTAGAAGCTCCGGTAATTAGTCGTATTTGATCTAAATAGGGATGGATATCTTCCAGATTAGAGTGAACAGCACAATTTTTAAATGACTATCTTTTGTCTCTTTCCGATGGCATATAAAATTAAATCCGTAAACGTTTTATCAGCCACTCATTTTACTGATTTCTAGTCAAGCCATCATTAATTAATTACAGTCTATATACTTTTACTTTACACAATCACAGGGAATCATCCTTTACATCACCGCAGTCCCATCAAGTTAATGCTGCGTTTGTACTTACTTAAAACCAAAATCACTGTAATTATTAATATTTTCTAAATCGTTAAGCCAGTAAAATAAACTTTAAAAAAAAGCACGGGCATATGCCATGATTTCTTGTAATTGCCCCTGCCAATAAACTAATCAACATAACACAGACACCACATACAGTACATCTGCATCACTGTTTACGCAATTTCTTCGCTATGTCAAAGGTGTCATAAAATCAATTTACCAATCAGTGATATGAAGAAAGATATAGTTTACCAGAGTCGCATACCGAACGGTTGAAAACACCCATAAAAGCCCAATAAAAATCAATCACTTGCTTGACCATATATGAAAGATTCCCCTATAAAGGTCAACAGGTCAACTATTTATTATTTACCCCACTCACAGACTGGTTGATTTTATTAACTACAAATCCCACAAGATTTCGCCACTAAAGAAAATCAAGAAACTGACATTGCAAAACTTGTGGAGAAATAAGAATGTTCAAAAATACAACCAAAATTGAACAAATCTAAAGTATCACGCCAAAAACTCATGTGTGTTCTAGAAAAGGACAAACTCCGCGGAGAGACAAACCTTACTGGAGTAATAAATAGATTGTCTCTCCGCGGACTGGGCGTAAGCCACAATGCAGCAATGGGTAGATAATACGGTACATTTTTATCTTATTTACAATGACAGCACTTTTTCCACTTGAATTGCAATTGGAAGAGGACAATTGAATTCATTGCGCAAGTGCGCAAGCAGAACAGAGCAGAAGAAAACCACATGTGTGTGCATCAATTGACAAAACTGGTTACGTCCACCTACCTTTTTCAGAAGCTGTCCGCGGAATCTTCACTCAATGTTGAAAACAAAATCGTATAATCATCGGATGACTGAAAATTTATTTCAGGTGTCACAAACACTCAACAAAACTAAATTGAATGATCCTCACAAATGCGCACACGTGATTATAATTGGCAATACTAAATTCAGGCTCTCACGCAACTTGTAGTAAACACCTCGTGCCGTGGGGGAATCGCCCGGCCGCTCCAATCAGCTGCTAGCGGAACACTGTCTGGCAGTTGGTCTCCACCGCCTTCCCCCTACCAACAGCGGATGCCTTCTCCGCTACACACGGTCTCTACCAGTAAGCGGGCGAGCGCAATAATCGAAAAGCAATGTTTCTTAAAGCGTTGATGAATTTGGTGTCTTAGTAAAGACGTGACGAAAGAAGTGTGTTGAAAATTCGTAAAAAAGAACTAAATATATGAATGGCTCAGTGGCGGATCCAAAGAAGGGTTGCGTGCCCTCTCAAGGAGAAACACGATTTTTAAATCATTATTTCAACAATTTATCTCACAAGGGAAGGATCACTCAAATCACCTTGAAACCTAATTTCGAATTTCGTACACAAGTAGGTCAGCCACAAAGAAATTACCACACAAAAAAATAGTTGGCAGTTTAAACTGCAAGGCCTTTGAATAAAAGGGTAAAATTTTGACGAGGCTGCTTGTCAAAAAAGTTCCGGAAAGGCTAAATATTTCGGTTAGAATGCGTTTGAAAACTTGATACAGAAACAAGTTGCATAGTTGCAGAAAATCAACAGAGCTATCGAATGAGCTAACCAATCAAAATGTGTGAGGACCTGTGTGGGCCCCATGGGGCTAAACTTTGATTTTTAAAATAGGAACCCGTACTTTTTATTGCAGATTCTGTATCTACGAAAAAATATAGGAATAAATGCAGGTGCTGGCAATACCCCTGTAGGAAAGTCATGCTTGACGAAGTTTCTCTTTAGATATCATTAGAGTGCACTCAAACATATTCAAAAATATGAGGTAGACATCTCACATCCTGGGCATAACTTCTGTAGGCCGCCATCTTGGAAAATAGCCCTCACTACCTACCATAAACCCCTGTTAGTCCTTGTGCTAGACAAGTTGTTGGTATAAAACGGGGGGACCAGATGAAACTTTCAGCACTTGTACACTGGTATGTATAAATCATGAAAATATGTGATGGACATTCAAAAAATGTAGCAATCCAAGATGGCGGGTATTCAAAATGGCGGCCGACGCTATTTATTAAAATGCAACATATCTCGGCTCTGAGTTATCCGATTTCGATCATTCTTATTCTAAATGAAATATCATTTCTTTGACTACATTTTTGTTTATGAGCAATCTTTTCATAAATCTAATAGTTTTTCAGTTAAATGTAAAAAATATTTTATTTTAGCCTAACATATTTTCTTATTTAATATTTTACTTTGAAACGACTGGTTTTAGAGAAAACTATGTTCCTACATAAAATATAGTTTGTAATGCAGGCTTTAATTTAAAGAAAAGATCAATTAAATCCGAAAAGTATAACCCGAGATATGTACACATGTTTGAAAATTCTGCAATACGAGGTAACATTACGGAGTCACTAATGCGTGTAGGAGCTACGTGATGTTTTGGTATTAAATGGAGGAAACAAATGAAACTTTCAGCTCTTGAACATTTGTCTATGAGGAGCACGTATATGGGTGATATACATCATAGAACGGTAGCTATTCAAAATGGCAACCATTCAAATTGGGGGCTATCGCCAACTTTTCAATGTTACATATATCGGCATCGAATTACAAGATTTCGATGGTTCCTTTTTTTAAATAAAAGATCATTTGTTTAACTTCAATTTTAATTAAGAGCAATATTTTCATAAATCTAATAG
>JAGDQP010057896.1:0-12655 GCA_022664845.1 Lepisma saccharinum
ATATTTACATTCTCAAATGACCTCGCACGCGATAGTGCTACATATATCTGGCCATGACTTAAAATAGGTTCAGGGAAATATATACCAACGATATCGAGGGTTTGCTCTTGGTTCTTGTTTATCATCATACAGAATGCTAATCGACAAAGAAACTGTCTCCTTTTAAAAGAAAATGGAAAAGTAGTATCAGATGGCGTTAAATCAATCGGAGGGAAAAAATACTCTTTGGCCAACACCCAGCGCAGTAATACATTTTGTGAACAATTAATCTTGTGTCATTCAGTAAGCCTTAAACTATGTTCCAGAGCTGAAACCTGGTCATTTTGGTGACCTGGCCTGATTTGAACGTAGGTAACCTTGCTACACAAACGTGTTTTGAACGTTGATTGTTTGTTTATTTCGTTGATTAAAACCGTTATCAGTTGAAAAAAGTACGTTTAATTTTAAATATTATTTCAACAGACTTGATGTTGTTGATAAGATGTTAGTTCAACGTGGATTCAACTGTTATTTTCAACTATGGTATAGATTTCGTTTAATGGGATTCTTTCTAATTTAATAGCATAAAATTTGTAATTAAAAGTTAATTGAATGCCATTAACTATTATTTTGTGCCCTGTTTTGTATGTTGGAAAAACGTTGAATTTCGATACATACTCCAACGAAAATGTGATTTCGTTGATAGTACGTTAATGTGACGTGTTTTCATATTGAATTATCCCCATGATTATCTTTCCAAGTTAATTGCATAAAAATGTGCTTAAAGGCGAATAGAATAAAATTAACTACGTCTCTCATGTTATCATTTGAATGTTGGAAACAGATTGAATTATAAACCATATTTCAACGAACAGTTGATTTAGTTAATAGAGCCTTAATGTGAAGTCTTTTCAACTTTCCTTTTAAACATACATAGATTTCGCTATATATTCTTTTTTTTTTCTAAGGTGACATAATACACTTATTGAGAAATACAAATTTAATAGTGCAGCGATGGTCAAAGTATTAAAGAAGGAAAATGCACAGAACAAAGAAAGAAGGAAAGTATTTATTTCTATTTTTACATAATGGTGAAACAACACGTCTGGGTTTGTGGCGACTGCGTTCCTTTTACTACAGACAATATTGTAACATAAAGAGAATAGTAAAAAAAAGTAGTGATTCTCAAGGCGGCTCCGTTGATGAGTGGTAGCGTGTCGAACTACCAACGCCGAGTGCGGAAAGTTCCAGCAACGAATCCCACAACAGAGAGTTGGTTAATTTATTGTTGGAAAGTTAATATATCATGATGAAAACAACTCACAAAATTCAGCTAAAAGCTTATACCAATAGCCAGCAACCATGCTCTGTTTTGGTCAGCTAAACCGGTTTGTTCATCGTCCGCTTCATGATTTCAACCTGTTTCTTCTCAACTATTCAACATGGAATAAACCGTTGAACAGACGGACATTTCAGTACATTTACAAAGTTAAAATTACGTTTCGGTACTAACGTTTAATCCACGTATTTAATACGTATGTGTGTGTTACTGGGGCCAGTAACCGGTCTGAAACTTCCGAATGACCCGATTGACCCGGTATGGAACTATAGCGATCTAGGAATTTTAGGGATCGTATTATCTGTTCTCTGGGGTTAACACCACCGGTCTGGGTCAACCTTGGAACAAACATGTTTCGAACTCAAGGAAATAATTAAAAACTCTTCTTTACTGTCCAGATCACCAGGTCAGACTCTGTTCGAAGCATAGAGGCGGTAACTCGGCCCAAAACTTGACCCGATTGACCCGGTGGCGAGTATTTTTTTTTCACAACTACCTTTTTTTATTTTTTCTCAGCTACCTTTTTATCATTCGCGTGTGCAATAAAAAACACCGAACCTGACTTACTTAATCTACATGTGCGCTTGGTCACTAACTTTATTAAATTTCGTAAGCGTATACACGTAAGAAAAAAAAAATGTAAATACCTATACAGTATATCCAAGCCAGGATTCAATCCCAGGACCTCAGAATCAGCTTTCCGATACATTAACCATTAGACCAAGCTAACAACACTCGACAAAGAGCTTGGTCTCCTTAATCGTTAACATAACTGACCAATCGCGAATGGCAAATCACACAATACAAAATGGTAGTTGGGAATAAAAAAATCTTGCGACCCGTTGACCTGTTTCAGCTCTGCTATATCCAAGTTCCTGGATAACATCACAAAGTAACATTCGTTTAGTTCCAGAATATGAGGTGGTAGGCCTCTCATATCTAAACTGTCCAAAAGTTCAGTTTCTTCTTCAGTAATTGAAGAATTTAAACTGAAGTAGGTTGTTGGTCTTCTAGGAAGCCAATCTAAAATTTCGCATTTATTTCATTATTGGGCTATTTTTTGTGTATTAAAATAGCCATCCCCCAGAGAAACTGAAAATATCTACAGGTGGTGTGATATTCTTCCCGTAAGTGTCAGTGATGATATTAGTTTCTGAGATGATATATGGTGGCAAATCAATATAATATGACTTATCCGACTCTACTTGGCTATACAACATAAGCTATTTATATTACCTCGAATATTTTTACTTACTAATGGCTGAGCGACTGGACAAAAAATTAAACTATTTGAAGTATAGGTGAGGAGAAGAACTTATGAAAAAAAAAACACAGAAAAATCACTCTGGCCTGAAACTGAACTCGGGTTCCCATGGTAGCAAGCCGATGCGCTAGTTATTTAATCTGACGGCTACCGACTTCACAGCACCTTGGAATGCGGGAAGTAAGGAACTATACTTTCCCCAGGAAGTCCATAGGAGAGGAATTCGAATGATTCATAACACTCTAGGCATAAATGCGAACATTTTTAAAACATCATTCACGAAAATCGGTTGAGTAGAAATGTCTTGGTGACTGACCAAAGGAAAGCTCCCATAAGAAATGTATAGGGAGGAAATTGCGATTCTCTTTTACTTCAAGTTGTAGAGAAGGAGAGGGGCCGGTCAGGTAGCCGTGTCGTCTAAGGTGTTATGCCAGCGACTCGAAGGTCGCGAATTTGAATCCCGCCAGGGTCGTGGATGTTTCTGGATTTTAACTAGCTGTAGAACAATCGAAGTCAAAAGCTACTAGATTGACCCATACAAAATTATATTTAAAAGAAGGAGAGCGATGCGAATGCTATATGACACACCTTGGAGTAAGTACGTACATTTTAAAATAAAAATCGTAAAAATCGATCCGGTTGGTTGACTATTTTAAATATATATGAAACTATTTTAAATATATAGAGTAGTATAAATAAAAATTCTACAAGTTTAAAAATTTCGAAATTTCTCTGGGGTGTTACTTTCCGTTTCTGAAACCGTGTAGTATGGAACTTGATACAAAACTATTGTGTTTATGGGACATCATTTTTTTTATGATACAATTGATATTCATTAATATTGATCGCTTCATAATGTTTATAACATACAACCTCTGCAATTTACAAATATAAATGCATACTTTCACTCCAACGTTATGTTCTCATACATCCTTAAACCTTAATATATAACACACATTTTTAATCTCGCCTAAAGTCCATAAATAAATACATGAACTTTATCTTCTTTATACTATGAAGAAATCCTTTAACTTTCTTCTATCCTGTTTATCCTTGCCTTCCTTTTCTCTCGTATTTTATCTTGCCTTCTTTCTTTCTCTTTCTTCCCTCACCAGCCGTGATCCCTGCATCCTCCTTAACTTCTTTCGAGGAAGGTTTCCAAGTCCTGTAGTCCAAAAGGATAGACTGTGGATTAGGGAGACTTCGAAGCAGTTCCCAACCCTCATCCGATTCTCCCGTTTCAAATCAAATTTCCGCCATTCCTTCACCTAGTCAGCGGCTGAAACCAATTGCGGAAGGATCTACGGGGACTTTCTCTTCAATGTCAGTGTTCACGTTGTTGTCTACGGGCGTTCACTTAAAAATAGGAACTTGCAAAGAAAGTTTCTTTCTTTGGTTGTGTACTCAGTTTATTCAATTTTTCTCCCTTGTCGCTTTCTTCTTCTATCCTTTGTTCGTTTTTCGTCTTTTCATATGTACTTCTTAATCTATCCCAAACTGAGACGCCGTAGCTCAGTTGTAGAGCGTTGGCTAGCATTCGGGAGGTCGTGGGTTCGATACCAGCAGCCGACCATCCTCACCGACGTTTTCCAGGGTTTTTCCTCTGTCACACCAGGCAAATGCCGGGATGACTCCTTCAACATAGGTCCTGGCCGACACTTTCCTGTATTCTTTCTCTCCTCTATCCTGACCTGAGCTTTAGATGCCTAAAGGCTAAAAATAACAAAAATCAAATTAATCTATCCCAAAACACTAAGAGAGCTGTTAGTTTTTAATTGTCATTGAGAGATTATGAAATGCCAGCTTACATGACCTAGAATTTGAATTTGAATTTGTTTATGGACTTTAGGGATCTGTGACCTAGGCAGCACGTGAAACAAAATGACACGAATTTCTGAAGAAACTTGAGTAAACTTTGACTTTATGGGCCACAAGAATATGCAAAACTTTATTGTGGATGAGAGATTTTAGTAACCCACCCGTTCCATCTCAATGAAGGTAATTAAAGAAAATATTGTACTGGTCAAGTCATAGATATTGGTAATTATTTTTCTACCAAAATTTACGAGATCCCTATTTTGTATTTTTTTTTCCAAAAACAAATCTGCCTATATGATCATTCTTAAAATTCGTTGTTGATAATTATTGAAGCTCAAAACGTAGTATACTGTACTGCTTTTGACAAATCATATCTTAGCAGCTAGTTAACGCAATGAAATTATTCTTTTCTTATATGGTAGATATTTGCCTGTAATTTGTGATGACAAAAGATTACTTTCATGTAGTTTTTACACGGTGTACAGAAATTCTGACAACTTTGAAGAAAGATTGGAAAATTCCAATTTTTTGTATATTCTCTTCCTTAACGAAGTATGTATTTGTTATTTACAACTCTAAACAACGACTTCTAGATACTTTATCGCAAAAATACCTTAACGTTGATGTAAAGCAACGATCTCCAACAAAAGATGGCAGCACTACCTCCGCATATGTCTAATGTATTTTTATCGTTGCACATAATTTTAAAGCTTCACCTACAAATTCAAGCCTAAAGAGTTCTAACTTTCAGGGAAGAAAGTTCATAACCAATTCAAGAGTTCGATTAGTGCCAATTTTTTACTTTCGTTTTCTTCATTGTTGAAATAGCTTGGATGTTGTTGTGAATATGAAACCTATAACAACGAACCTCTTTCAACAATGAACAAAAAATAAAATTAAAAATAGGCATTGATCAAACTCTTCAATTGGTTATGAACTTTGAGAGATGAAAGTTAGAACTCTTTAGACTAGAATTTCTAGGAGCAGGATTGAAATTTCGTGCAACCATAAAAATACATTAGGCATATATGGAGATAGTGCTGCCATCTTTTGTTTGAGATCGTTGATTTACATTAACCTTAAGGAGGTTTGGACTGTTCCTTTCACTGTAACAACAACGGAATTTTGGTTGCTTTTTAAAAGTTCGGCATATTCAGACTCCATTTTTAAAAATAACACCAAATTATCAATACAATTGATTTTTCAGTATAATTGAAAAATTATGCTGAAAAAAAAAAAATCTTCCTAATTCCATTTTTAGATTAAAATGTATTGTTTTTTTAAGACCTTAATGAAAAGCTGTAGTGAATTAATATTAATATTATGAAGGAAGTACATATTACGATGGGATAAGTACTTCCATTAGAAAATTACTTTGTATTATTAAATGCAGCTCTTCATTCAGGCCTTAAAACGAACGACTTTTTTTATCTAAAAAATGGACTCGCGTGCATTTGCCTGTTTAATGTGTTCTACAAACTTACTAATACTGTAAGTTTTATAATCGACAAGGCATTGGTTTAGAGTTTACTTCTAAACGTTTTCTGCGCATTGCATTTGCGAGACACTTGAGGAGCTACTCGGTAACCAAGGCCACTTTGGACTTCGTACTTCGTTCAAGTCTTATAAGAGAGTAACCTCTCATAAAGTCGATTAAAATACCTTTTTTTTTCTCTTACAAGGAAACGACTACATACGTTACACACACAGATTTTGAAATTTTGGATTTCAAACAAACACATTTTATTTTTTTTAATTTTTTGTTCAATTCGAAAGTCTTTAGTTTTCATGTTTACTGCTCAAATTGCTGCTACTCAAATTAATTCCTGCGTTGGTTTCGCATTCCGCAAGTTCTAGGTTCGATACCAGCGACCGATCATCCCGACTGAGGTTTCTTGCAGGTCATTTCCTCAGTCACACCGGGCAAATGCCGGGATGGTACCTTGAACTTAGGCACTACGCTGTATCTTCCCTCATCCTTTTTCTTACCCTACCCCGTCCTGAGCCATGGATGGCTAATGACCACAACTAAATTTAAGTCAATTCAATTTTAGCGGACATCCCAACACTTTTAGCCCCCTTTTAATTTAACTTCGTCTGTCCCTCTGCGTGTGTAATGCAGGGTCATTTTCTAACCTCTGCAGGTAGATACAAACTGAGTTCAGTGACCTCTTGACCTCTTTTTATGGGGCAGTTTTAAATCTTGTGTCTCAAAAGCTCAAAGATCCTATTTTTCGTCTATTGTACTCTCGCTGTACCAGCAGGTGTCCAATCACAGAGAAGCAACACAAGTAACAGGCGTCAACGCCGCTTTCATTGTTTGCTGGCAGCGTAAATGAATGGACACTATTCCCACTGTTGCCACGGCAAGTAAATAGAAGTTTGCGTCTGTAGTAGCTTCTCAGCTGTTTAACATGTGATGTATGGGCGACAAAGTTGACAACGGCGCTACCTCATACTTTCAAGGCCACATATGAGTCACGCCGGTAGTTAAAGGGAGAGGATAATAGTTTTGTTCAATTGAAGAATTTATTCTAGTTTTAATAGACGCATTCCAATCCAATACGTTGTCATTGGATCTGCCCTAAGTTTCTATATGAACTTAGTTGTGCTTGGTTTGATAAGGTACTAACACTGCTTTGATTTGGATTAAATTGTTCAAAGGCATTGATCACATTTTATACATTTGAGTGTTCGATGTTCAATGTATACGTGGCTTTTTAAAAACTGCCGATAAGAACATTTTTCAAATATCAAAAAGTTGCACAGCATACCAATAATGAACCGATATGTAGTGCAGTTTTTTAAAAAGGCATTTCATATGTTAAGAATATTACGTCATTTCCGTTAATGTTGTGAAATTCTCCAAACTTAAAGGGTTTTACAATTGGCCATTTTCTACGAATCTATCAAGGGAAGTCCGGGAAGTGGTACGCGGGGATCTGCATGTGTTATATATCGTTAGAAAGGTCACACCGAGTATACGTTACATGTGAAATATCTCGCTTAAATGGGGTCTGTAGGAGACGTTGCTATCATTTAAAGATCCGAACAGTGCACGCCCCGAAACACCAGAAAACGTGGACAAAATACGAAGCTATGTTTCAATGTATATGAGACTTGTTATGTATAGAGTTAAAAGGTGGCTAAGTACGACTGTGACATCACATTTGTAAAATTCAAAATTGCGGACACAAATTATAAAAAAACAAGCTACGGATCTGAAATTGGGTATATAGAGATATTCGACGTCGCTACTTATGAATCTGGTACCAAAAATGTAAAATTCAAAATGGAGAACAAAATTTGCAAAAAAGATGTGAATAACGGACATATGTGATGAATACACATGTAGTTGAAAATACGTATAGAACATAACGGGGTAAGTAGCGGCAGCTAATTCGTGATAATAAAGAGGGAGTTTGTTGTAGTATACAGCAGAGCTTTCAGCTATAAAATGACGTTTGTCTACGTATAGTGGTGTTTCTAACCCCATTGCAATGGAAGTGAAAAAGTGTGCGTTTTGAATTGTATGCATTATGCTTCCACAGCTGTCTTTCTGGTATCACATGATGCCGTTTACACTTTGACCCCTACCCCCAGGTATGCACTGTTGTGCGTTACATGCGTGTAAGAGGATGAGGGAAAGAGTGTATAATGACTAATGATAATGGTAGAGGTCAAAGACACAGGTTTAACACAGGCTTTTGCGACAAAATACATAAGAACACGCAATGCAGTATTCGTTCTACTTGCAGTTCTGGCAAATGGGCTCGTCGAAAGAAAAATTTATGTCCTTTACGCCTTGAAATGGAACATATGGTACATCAAAACCCGCTTTGTACCAGGCGTACCTAAACAAGGGGCGATACAGTGTCAATTGAAATTGGTTCAAAATGAGGCCATGAATTTTCAAGACATTGTCACGCCTGTGCATCAGTGCTTCGTTTCCTGTAAGGAACGCATGTTCAGTGAACCGTGTCATAAAATCTTTCCACTGATGGAAGCAAAACACATCCAGTGGTTGCATGAAAGTAGTGGAACCGGGTGGAAGGATTTGTTGTAAACACAACACTGTCATCTTGGTAGAGTGTCCTTGACTTTTGAGCACTCCAGGCATCGGCAATCACAACGGCCGCTGGAAACTTCTCTACGTTAGGCTAGAGGACGTTATGGAAGAAATCGCCCACCAGTTCTTTATTTAAATTTTTTTCTTGTAATTTGTGTCCGCCATTTTGAATTTTACAAATGTGATGTCAGATTCGTACTAAGCCACCTTTTAAATCTATATATACCAAGTCTCATATACACTGAAACACAGCTTCGTATTTTGTCCACGTTTTCTGGTGTTTCAGGGCGTGCATTGTTCGGATCTTCAAATGGTCGCCACGCCCCTTACAGGCCCCATTCAAGCGAGATATTTCACATGTAACGTGTACTCGGTTTGACCTTTCCAACGATATATAATGCGCAGATCCCCGCGTACCACTTCCCCGACTTCCCGTGTAATTATATATTATAAAATCTCCACAGCAACGAAAAAATTGTACAGTGTATCCCTTAGATAATACCTCAAACTTCGGGAGGTGATTAATTACATCAAAACAAAAAAGTTCCCTTGAAGAAATTCAAAATTATGCTTAGTTTCGGAAATTTGTACCCTTATTTTGGGAACATCCTGTAAATAAAATGTAATTTCAATCTGTAATCAAATCTTTGATATAGTCAGGAAATCGTAGCTAATTAAAGTATTGAATGTTATTTTGCATAACGCAGATTATGGGTCTTTTCTACAAAAGCGCATAGCCTCTTTATTGGTATTACTGCTCTTTATTTTCTTAAATTAGCTGCACATGGGTAGATTAAGATTATATTATGCACAGAAACTAAACCAAGGATACATTATTCTTTGCTTGACGGGAAACCTGAACCTTCATGTATCATATTACATGTGGCCGAAAGTACAATGATAATTAGATTCTAGCTAGATGTAAATGAAATGAGCAATTGTTATCATTAGAGATAAAATGTAACAGAAGATGAGGTCTACGGTAGGGAAAGCTTAAAAAAGGCAATGGAAACGTCAAAATATGAGAAGTCTATTATGATTCATAATAACACATCGTTTGTCTGGCAGAATGGAAACAGCATATGTGATCAGAAAGAAGAAAGGTTCTAATTAGTAGCGTCCACATTCTCTTTTCAGTTCTCCTTTTCTGACTGCATACCTTTCAAAGTTTCAAATGTTTCCCTTTCTTAAAGCACTGTGTGCTACAAAAGATATTTGCAAACAAGCGAAAGCAAATTAATTAATGTCTTGAAACCCGTTAAATATTGATCTATAGTCGAGGATCCATTTCTGCAATCCACAGATAATAAAGTACAAGGGACAGTCAAACGAAACTCGGCGCGTCACTTCAAAAGGAAAATTATGTACTGACATGTAAACTCGCCACTATTGGCAAAACACTTCTCCCACTGGGAGAAAAACAGATAAAGTATACATCTCTAATATTTGTCTAGAGATATCAAAGAGTGATATATAAGAATTCGAATACCGCATGTTTCAGTAACGGTATTATAGTTCTCAAGAACCAGAGCCGGTATGCCATAGCGGTACATACCGCCTCACTTTAACCCCTGCCCACTGGAATACATTTGCCTCTGTTGGAAAATTTTGGTGGCTGCGAGTGAAGCCAATGCAGCAACAGAAATTATAAGAGTATAATGGATAAGCAGCTCAAGGAGTTTCAAATATGAACTGTAGAGGGGAACAGTATCGAACAATAGTCATGCCATCTTACTGTAGAGGTGTGTGCTAAAACCTATTCCAATTTTGACCGTTGTTACTTGAACCAGAACACTATTTGGCTAGCTGCTGACAAACAACAAGGACTTCGGTGAACTTCACTAATATTCGGAAAGAACGCGTCCCTCTCCAACAGAAAGTTCTCACATCACTAGCGTCAGTAGTAGTAGAAGAGCTGGTCCTTGGGGTACTGGTTGTCCTTGACGATGTTGGGGAGACATTTAGATTAGCGTAAAGGGGGGCAGATGCCTCAGCTTTTAAGACAACGAAAAAGCTGTCTTTTGTGTTTTTATTTACTTCAATCATAGATTACATAATATTTAAATCCTTTAGGCAGAACGTAGACGTACAATGACTAGGTTCGGGACCACTGTGTTGTATCAATGTTGCGTTTAGCCATGGCGCAGTGAGATAGTAAATTAAAAAGAATGATTTGTCACATCTTAGCTTTTGCTTAACAGTACGTAATCACCTGATTTGCTCCCTTCCACATGAAAAGCATTTGTTTGAATAAGATGAAGGAGTTTCATCGAAACATTTTGTGTATTTGTCATATTTTTACGAGTCTCTTATAGACGTTGTATTTTCATGCAGTTCTAGGCACACAATAAATTCATTTTCAATGTCAATAATGGAATCATCACTGTAGTAGCCGGCCGGGCGGCCGAGCGGTCTGCGGCGGTAGGCCATCGACTCGAAGGTCACGGGTTCGAGTCCCGGATGGGGCATGGGTGTGGATTTTAACACTTAACAGCTAAAGGCAAATCGTGACGGGCCGAAGTCCAAAGTTACTAGACTGGCCCACATAAAAATAAAGTTTTTTATCACTATAGTAAACATAAACAAAGCTGCAGTTTGGGACCTTGAAGTTTCTTTCCTCAGACTTTTTGTTTTCAATCCAGTATTTCGGATAATATAATAGCCTGTAAGCCATCTTTCCAATGCGTTTGGTATTAGTGATGTAGGAATCGGTAGAAATGGGTTCAATGAATCGTTTTGAGACATTACTTCGTGATTGTATTTTCTCATGTAGTACTAATGGATGTACTGGGTTGTGGTATTGGAGGATGGTTTTGGGGTTCAGTATTATCATTCGATGTACTGGCTTGTGGTGTTGGAAGATGGCATAGTATTTCTTCCTCAGTAATTTTAGCAGGATAATAGTGCGCTTTACTAAGATTCTGAAACGGTTTACTGAACTTGTGAACAGTTAACAATAAAAAGTCCGCCATCTTATCCCACTATGTCGAGATGAACGCTTTTCCAGATTCCTAACAAGATGACAGCACGGTCTTAAATTTTGGCAACTAAAGAAGTGAAGATGACAAGCCTCTCGGTTATGGCTTTAAACCTGTCTCAATTGCTACCTACATGAGATCTATGATGTATACAAAATAGTGATAATAAACATATTTCACTTAATTCATACGTCTTTATAAGTTTAAAGTTGTGGTCTATTTTCAATTTCGGTTCTACCGGTAAGTAAGCCCCTACATTTCTCTTCTATTGTGTCTTCTCTTCAACTGTGAAGGACTTGGCGCCAATGAACTATTCCTTCTTCACTAATCACGTGATGCGAGATCTGTTCGAATCCGAGTTTTCGCATGAATGTTTGTGGATTTTAAAAAGCTTAACAGCTAATGGCGTCGTGACGGACAGATATCTGTAGTTAATAAAAATGGCCTGAAAATACAAAGTTTACAAGATTTTGCTAAAGCAAGAAACGATATTGTGAGAATCGGCTAATGTGAATTAAGTGTTCCTTGCAGAGCTGAAACGGTTCACCGAGCCACCGGATCAATCGAGACCCAGCCTCACCCGGCAGCCCGGAAGGCAAAGCAGAGTTTTCAATTATTGCCTTGAGTGGCCGGGATTGCAGGTCTTGCGCCCAGAACGCTATGAATACGACGTCGAAAATTTCCAGTTTATTATAGCTCCCAGACCGGGTCAATCGGGTCAAGTTTCGGACTGGGTCGCCGAGTCAACTATGTTCGGGTCATTTCGGGTCAGCTAAAGGGACCGAGGTTCAGTTATGCTGGTTACTTGTTACTGTTTATTGTCTTACTTTTCTTCTGCCATTTCATGAAGATGTCTATTGGTAAGAAAGCTTCATTTTCGTTTTCGATATTTGCTCTCTAGTCGCTATTTTGTACGCACAAGCATTCACATTGTCTTCCTACGTACACATGTTTATGTGTCTAGATGTGTGCACACGTTCTTCCTAATTCATTCAGAGAACAGAATATTTCTCCTGGAAACGCATAAGTTGCTTGTGCATTTGCCTATTAAAAGAGCCCGCGAATTTCTCACGGTAGATTACCTTCGATAAACAAATAGAGCAAAAGTTCTCGGATTTTCGGAGCCTTAAAGCAGGCAAGATAGCGCTAAGAGGCAAAGGGGCATCTGTTAAGAGGCACAGCGACCTACATCGGAAACTGGCATCTGG